>JAWQEG010009369.1:5000-15850 GCA_033782935.1 Petrolisthes cinctipes
CGTGAACATCAAGGGCCAACGACACACTTTTATTTAGTCTTGTAATGAGTGAATCCAATACTTTTTCAACACTGGTTACTAGGACGCCAAGATTGTGGAATACTTGTAGTGCTGTGCCAACCTGTAAAGAATAATAATAATAATATATATATATGATAATATGTAATAATAATGATGATAATATATAGTGGTATAATAATAATAATATAATATACTGGTATACTGTAATAATAATAATAATAATAATAATAATCCAGTATATAATAATAATAATATATAATATATAATAATAATAACATTAATAATAATAATAATATTCATAATAATAATAATAATAATAATAATAATAATAATATAACTGGTATAATAATAATTATTATATTATAATTATTATTATTATATATTATTAATATTAATATTATTATACATTATTAATATTATATATCATTATTATTATACCAGTATATTATTATTATTATCATTATATATTAACATTAATAATAATAATAATAATAATAATAAGTGTGTGTGTTAACCTGTGTTTGGTTCTGTAGTTCCATGCCACGGTCCAACATGGCCGCCGCCTGCTTCTCCACGTCACTACGGGCCTGACGTACCAACCTCTGTTCCTTCTCCAGCACCTCCAGGCCACTCAGGTCCATATCACGCCCTAGGTGGTCTGTAGGGGGGGGGGGGGCAAGGGCGAGGTCATATAGTGTCCGAGGAAGAACACACACACATTATATATAGTGTCCGAGGAAGAAAAGTGGTCTGTTTAGGAGGTGCAAGGTCATATAGTGTCCGAGGAAGAAAAGTGGTCTGTGTGGGCAAGAGCGAGGTCATATAGTGTCCGAGGAAGAAAAGGGGTCTGTTTAGGAGGTGCAAGGTCATATAGTGTCCGAGGAAGAAAAGGGGTCTTTTTAGGAGGTGGGCAAGAGCGAGGTCATATAGTGTCCGAGGAAGAAAAGTGGTCTGTATGGGGGGGAGGGAGGGGGAGCGAGGTCATATAGTGTCCGAGGAAGAACACACATTCACACACATACATACAAACACTCAGGTCCATATCACGCCCTAGGTGGTCTGTAGGGGCAAGGGCGAGGTCATATAGTGCCCGAGGAAGAGAACTCATACATTCACACACACACTTTTTTTACTCTTTCTCACACACACACACACACTCACTTATTTTTCTCTCTCTCAGACACACACACTTTTTTTTATTTCTCTCTCTCAGACACACACACTTTTTATTCACTTTTTAATCTCTCTCTCTCTCTCTCTCTCTCTCTCTCTCTCTCTCTCTCTCTCTCTCTCTCACCTAATTCACTAAGACTCATAGCTGCCTTGGTAATATCTCTGGGTTCAGTTGTAAGTTCTCTCACACACACTCTCTCTCTCTCTCTCTCTCTTCTCTCTCTCTCTCTCTCTCTCTCTCACCTAATTCACTAAGGCTCATAGCTGCCTTGGTAATATCTCTGGGTTCAGTTGTAAGTTGTTGTTGTAATCACACACACACATACTCTCTCTCTCTCTCTCTCACACACACACTTTCTCTCTCTCTCTCTCTCTCTCTCTCTCTCACCTAATTCACTAAGGCTCATAGCTGCCTTGGTAATATCTCTGGGTTCAGTTGTAAGTTGTTGTTGTAATCGTTGTGACAGCATTAGACAGCGTATAACTCTCCTTAGAAGTTCACACGAGGCCTGTAGTCTTCCCAGGACGAGTGTGTGTTTGTCCACGCGTTGGTACGGCTCCACCACCCTTAGACGCACTCTCTCCACGCCCGCCAGTAACGTCTGTGTGTGTGGTGGAATAAGTGGAGGAGAGGGGTTATAAGTGGAAGGAGAGGGTTATAAGTGGTAAAAAAAGGGTTAAAAGTGGTTATAAGTGGAGGAAACGCACTCTCTCCACGCCCGCCAGTAACGTCTGTGTGTGTGGAATTAAGTGGATGAGAGGTGTAATAAGTGGAAGGAGTGGGTTATAAGTGGAGTAAACCGTTATAAATGGTAAAAAAAAGGGTTAAAAGTGGTTATAAGTGGAGGAGAAGGAATAAGTGGAGGAAACGCACTCACACGCACTCTCTCCACGCCCGCCAGTAACGTCTGTGTGTGTGGAATAAGTGGAAGAGAGGATAATAAGTGGAGGAATCGGTTATAAGTGGAAGAGAGGGTTATAAGTGGAGGAGAGGCGTATAAGAGAGGGTAATAAGTGGAAGAGAGGGTTATAAGTGGAAGAGAGGGTTATAAGTGGAAGAGAGGGTTATAAGTGGAAGAGAGGGTTATAAGTGGAAGAGAGGGTTATAAGTGGAAGAGAGGGTTATAAGTGGAAGAGAGGGTTATAAGTGGAGGAAACAGTTATAAGTGGTAAAAAAAAGGGTTATTAAGTGGTTAAATAATAAAAGGAGAGGATTACAAGTGGTTAAAAAAAGGGTTACAAGTGGTTAAAAAAAGGGTTACAAGGGGTAAAAAAAGGGTTACAAGGGGTAAAAAAAGGGTTACAAGGGGTAAAAAAAGGGTTACAAGTGGTTAAAAAAGGGTTACAAGTGATAAAAAAAGGGTTACAAGTGGTTAAAAAAGGGTTACAAGTGGTTAAAAAAGGGTTACAAGGGATTAAAAAAGGGTTACAAGTGGTTAAAAAAGGGTTACAAGTGATAAAAAAGGGTTACAAGTGATAAAAAAAGGGTTACAAGTGGTTAAAAAAAGGGTTACAAGTGATAAAAAAAGGGTTACAAGTGATAAAAAAAGGGTTACAAGTGGTAAAAAAAGGGTTACAAGTGGTAAAAAAAGGGTTACAAGTGGTTAAAAAAAGGGTTACAAGTGGTTAAAAAAGGGTTACAAGTGGTTAAAAAAGGGTTACAAGTGGTTAAAAAAGGGTTACAAGGGGTTAAAATAATATAAGATAAAAATAATAACAACAAAAATAACACTAAAAAAACAATAATAACAACACAAATAAAAATAACAAAAATAACAATAACAATAATACTAACAAAACAATAATAACACAAATAACAAAAACAATAATAACAACAAAAATAACAATAACAAAAAAATAATAACAAAAATAACACTAAAAAAATAATAACAAAAATAACTAACAAAAACAATAATAACACTAACAAAAATAACACTAACAAAAACAATAATAACAAAAATAACAAAAACAACAATAACAACAACACTAACAAAAACAATAATAATAATAAACCCATCATCTTATATAGAAGAAATATACATACACTAATATAATCATACATACATACACAGAAAATACATACATACATATATACACTCAGAGAATACATACATACACTCAGAAAATACATACATACATACACTCAGAAAATACATACACACATATACTTAGAAAATACATACATACACATACACTTAGAAAATACATACATACACACACTCACTCAGAAAATACATACATACATACATACTATAATATAATCATACATACATACACTCAGAAAATACATACATACATACACTCAGAATATACATACACACTCAAAAAATACATACATACACACACTCAGATAATACATACATACATACATACATACTGTAATATAATCATACATACATACACTCAGAAAAAACATACATACACACACTTAGAGAATACATACATACATATAAACATAGTGTAATATAATCATACATACATATATACACTCAGAAAATACATACATACACTCAGAATATACATACACACTCAGAAAATACATACATACATACATACACTCAGAAAATACATACATACATACTGTAATATATTCATACATACATACACTCAGAAAATACATACATACATACACTCAGAGAATACATACATACATACATACACTCACAAAATACATACATACACTTAGAATATACATACATACACACACTCACTTAGAAAATACATACACACTCAGAATATACATACACACATACATACATACTGTAATATAATCATACATACATACACTTAGAAAATACATACATACACACATACACTCAGAAAATACATACATACATACATACTGAAATATACATGTAATATAATCATACATACATACACTCAGAATATACATACATATATACACACACTCAGAAAATACATACATATATACTCAGAAAATACATACATACATACACTCAGAATATACATACATACATACACTCAGACATACATACATACTGTAATATAATCATACATACATACACTCAGAATATACATACACTCAAAAAATACATACATACATACACTCAGAAAATACATACATACATACATGCTGTAATATAATCATACATACATACACAGAAAATACATACATACTGTAATATAATCATACATACATACACTCAGAATATACATACACACTAAAAAAATACATACATATACTTAGAAAATACATACATACATACACACACTCAGAGAATACATACATACATACACTTAGAAAATACATACATACATACTGAAATATACATAATGTAATATAATCATACATACACACACTCAGAAAATACATACATACATACATACATACACTCAATCAGAAAATACATACATACATACTGTAATATAATCATACATACATATACTCAGAAAATACATACATACACACATACACTTAGAATATACATACACACTAAAAAAATACATACAGTAATATATACATACATACATACACTCAGAATATAAATACATACATACACTCAGAAAATACATACATACATACACTCAGAATATACATACATACACACACTCACTTAGAAAATACATACATACATACATAAAATACATACACACTCAGAATATACATACAAACATACATACTCACTCAGAGAATCCATACATACATACATACACTTAGATAATACATACATACATACATACATACAGTAATATAATCATACATACATACATACATACATACATATACTCACTCAGAGAATACATACAGTAATATAATCATACATACACTTAGAAAATACATACATACATATACTCAGAATATACATACACACTAAAATCATACATACATACACTTAGAAAATACATACATACATACACTCAGAAAATACATACATACACAGAAAATACATAAATACATACATACATACATACATACAGTAATATAATCATACATACCTGTATTCTAGTATGCATAGTATTAAGTATATCTTCTAAGGTTTCCACACCAGTTGCTTGAGATAATAAGTCTTCATAATGATTACCAACTTGGCTCTCTATCTCTCGCTCTAATCGGCTCAAACCTGAAGATTAATAATAATAATAATATATATTAATAATATATAATAATAATATAAAGTAGTAATAATAATAATAATAATAATAATATATATTAATAATGATAATAATAATATATATATATTAATAATAATAATAATAATAATATATATATTAATAATAATAGTAATAATAATAGTAATAAATAATAATAATAATAATAATAATAATAATAATAATAATAATAATAATAGTAATAGAAATACATAATAATAGTAATAAATAATAATAAAAAATAATAATAATAATAGTAATAGAAAGATGAAGAGTGGGAAGGCGCCTGGTCCGGACATGCTGCCAGTGGAGGCGTGGAAAGCTCTCGAAGATGAAGGGGCCCACATCTTGTGGCGCCTCATGAAAGAGATCTGGGACGGGGAAAAGATGCCAGAGATATGGAGGCAAAGCACACTCATACCGATTTTCAAGGAGAAAGGAGATGTCCAAAACTGCGAGAATTATAGAGGAATAAAGCTCATGTCACACACACTCAAGCTACTAGAAAGAATAATGGACAGAAGACTGAGGGAAGAAGTATATATAGGTAGGCAACAACTGGGTTTTATGAAAGGAGTTGGTACAACGGATGGTATTTTCACACTCAGACAAATGATGGAAAAGTGCAGGGAAAAGCAGCAAGTTTTACACATGGTCTTCATTGACTTAGAGAAGGCATACGATAGAGTACCAAGAGATGAAGTATGGAGATCCTTGAGAGAACGTGGCGTGCCAGAAAAATACGTAAGGATTGCTCAAGAGACCTACAGAGAGGCAACAACCAGAGTGTGGAGCACAGTGGGTGTGACAGAGAGCTTTGTGGTACAGGTCAGCCTCCACCAGGGCTCAACCCTAAGTCCCTTTCTCTTCAATGTAGTGTTTGATGTGCTAACAGGAGCTGTGAGAGAGAACCCACCATGGTGTGTTCTGTACGCCGATGATGTCATCTTGTTGGCCAAGAGCAAAAGAGCACTACAAAGGAAGTTGGAACATTGGAGAGAAGCGTTGGAGAGCCGAGGTCTGAGGATCAGTAGGAGTAAAACGGAGTATATGACAACGGATACGGACGGAGACCAAGAAGAATCCATACAAATGGATGGAATCAAACTGAAGAGAGTGACAAGTTTTAAGTATTTAGGTTCAATGATCGAACCATCAGCTAGACTTGAAAAGGAGATCAGCCACAGAATCCAGAGCGGCTGGAATAACTGGAGGAAGGTAACTGGTTTCACGTGTGATAGAAAAGTGCCAGTCAAGTTGAAAGGCAAAATCCATAAGGCAGTGGTGAGGCCAGCGATGATGTATGCTTTGGAGACGGCGTCGATGAGAAAGACGGAGGAGAGGAAGCTGAATGTTGTAGAGATGAAAATGTTAAGATGGATGTGAGGCGTAACAAGACTGGATCGAATCACAAATGAATATATCAGAGGATCTTTAAAAGTCGTAGAGATATCTAAGAAGATACAAGAAGCAAGGCTAAGATGGTATTGGTCACATCACGCGAAGAAATGAAGAACAGCATATTGCAAGAGTGGCATTGGACATGGAGATCCCAGGGCATAGAAGGAGAGGAAGGCCAAGAACTAGATGGAAGGATCGAATAGCAGCGGACATGCAAGAGAAAGGATTGCGTGCAGAGGATTGTGAAAATAGAATAGGGATAAAACTGAGAAGAAGAAGAAGTAATAGAAACACATAATAAAAATAATAAATAATAATATGCAAATAAATATTAAAAATAAATAATAATAACAATACAAATATTTAAAATGGTACATAAAAAAAAAGAAGGAAAGAAAAGAAAAAACAAATACATACATATATTAAAAAAAAAAAAAACATATAGTTTTATTCTTAACCATTCTATTGCTTTGGAAAATGACCTAAAGTTATATATATATATTTCTGGTGAATAAAAAAAAACAATAAATAAAATAAATAAAGAAAAGAAAAGAAAAAAAATAAAAGAAAAGGAAAAGAGAAAATACAAGAAAAAAATATGAAAATAAAAAAAATAAAATAAAAGAAAAAAGAAAAAAAATTATATACAGAAAAGAAAAGAAAAAACGTATATACAGGAAAAAAAAAAAAAAAAAAATAGAATAAAAAAAAAAAAATAAAAAAATAAATAAATAAAAAAAATAATAATAATAATAATAATAATAATAATAATAAATAAAACCGTCCATACCTAAATTGAGTTTGTTGAGATGTTCAGCGATGATGACTCCCTGAACGAGGTGACTGGCATGACTCTGAACATCAAAGTCAGTGGCCAGGAAAGGTGCGTAGGTATCTGTTAAAAAAATATATATAATAGTAGTAATAGTGATGATGATAGTGATGATAATAATGATAGTAATAGTAATGATAATAATAATGATAATAATAATAATAGTAAGAGTAATAATAGTAATAATGATAATGATAGTAATAATAATAATGGTAATAATAATGATAATGATAGTAGTAATAATGATAGTAGTAATGATGATAATGATAATAATGATGATAGTAAGATTAATAGTAATAATAATAATAATAATAGTAAGAGTAATAATAGTAATAATAATAATAATAATAATGATAGTAATAATAGTAACAGTAGTAATGATGATAATAATAGTAATAATAATGGTCAGAAAAGGCGCATATGTATAAGTCTGAAAAATATATATATATACAATAATAATAATAATAATAATAATAGGTTAGGTTAGGTTAGGTTAGGTTAGGTTAGGTTAGGTTAGGTAAGGTTAGGTTAGGTTAGGTTAGGAAAGGTTAGGTTAGGTAAGGTTAGGTTAGGTTAGGTTAGGTTAGGTTAGGTTAGGTTAGGTTAGGAAAGGTTAGGTAAGGTTAGGTTAGGTTAGGTTAGGTTAGGTTAGGTTAGGTCAGGTAAGGTAAGGTCAGGCTAATTTGAATATGACCTATCTTGGAAATGCCATAGAAGAAAATAGTCTTAGAATGGTGTAAATAAGTGGGTAATGAAGGTAGAAAAACCGTACGCAATAACGGTAATTCTTTCAATATTTACCGAATGTGTGTGTGTGTGTGTGTATGTGTGTATGTATGTGTATGTGTGTGTGTATATATGTATGTATATGTGTGTGTAAAGCCTATCTGTTGATTATCTGTGTGTGTATGTATGCGTATATGTATGTATATATGTGTGTATGTATGTATATATGTGTGTGTGTATGTATGTATATGTGTGTGTGTATGTATGTATATATATGTGTGTACAGTATGTATGCATGTATGTATGTGTGTGTGTATGTGTGTGTGTATGTATGTATATATGTGTGTGTGTGTGTATGTATATATGTGTGTATGTATGTATATATGTGTGTGTGTATGTATGTATATGTGTGTGTGTATGTATGTATATATATGTGTGTACACTATGTATGCATGTATGTATGTATGTGTGTATGTGTGTATATACAACACTTTTAATTAACTCACCATCTTCCTCATGTATGTATCTGTGTGTATATATGTATGCATGTATATATGTATGTATGTGTGTATATACAACCCATTAATTAACTCACCATCTTCCTCAAATTCTCGGAAAATTGTAGACGTCATCTCTGAAAAAAAAAAAAAAAATAATAATAATAATAATAATAATAATAATAATAATAATAATAATAATAATAATAATAATAATAATAATAATAATAATAATAATAATAATAATAATAATAATAATAATAATAATAATAATAATAATAATATTTCAATAATAAACATATAAATTATTTAGAGTTTTAGGATGTATATATTATAATTAAGGGGGTGCAGGAATAGGGGGGGGGACAGGCTTTCTACCCCGCCACCCCCCCCCACCAAGCCTGTCCCACTATTCCCGCACCCCCCAATCCCCCCCCCAAGCCTGTCCCCCTATTTCCGCACCCCCCAAACCCCCCCCAAGCCTGTCCCCCTATTCCCGCACCACCCAAACCTGTCCCCGTATTCCCGCACCCCCCAACCCCCACCCAAGCCTGTCCCCCTATTCCCGCACCCCCCCCCAAGCCTGTCCCCCTATTCCCACACCTCCCAAACCCCACCCTAAGCCTGTCCCCCTATTCCCGCACCCCCCAAACCCCCCCCCTCCCCAAACCTGTCCCCATATTCCCGCACCCCCCAAAGCCTTTCCCCTTATTCCTGCACCCCCCACAAGCCTGTCCCCCTATTCTCGCACCCCCAAAGCCTGTCCCCTTATTCCCGCACCCCCCCCCCCAAGCCTGTCCCCTACTGCCGCACCCCCTTAAGGTAATGTCCAAATATAAATTAATAATAACTTAATAATTCAATAATAAACATATGAATTAATTAGGGTAATGTCTAAGTTAATTAATAACGTAATAATTCAATAACTATTTAATAATAACCTAATAATTCAGTATATATATAATAATAATAATATTCTGAAGATGTCTACAGTGTTAGAAATATTGTTCATTATTTATAAAGTGTGAAAAAATGGCCGAAAAATACGATAAAAAAAAAAATTCTCACCGCCAAGATTTGTTTTGTCACATCAGCAAAGTATAAACGATGCAATGTTGCCAGATCCCCTTGACCACAATACCCCATCTTGAGCATCTGCAGAATTTCCCTTTTTTTATTTTTTTGTCTCGATAATTCCTTGTTTACTCTTTGAAAATAATAATTGACGTTTCCTATATATTTTTTTCGTCTACCATCTTTATATAATTTCCCTGTGTGGTCTTCAATATTAATTAAAAAACAGATACATTTTCCTGCATTTGGTAACACTGGTAAAGTATAAACGATGCAATGTTGCCAGATCCCCTTGACCACAATACCCCATCTTGAACATCTGCAGAATTTCCCTTTTTTTATTTTTTTGTCTCGATAATTTTCTGTTTAGTCTTCAAAAATAATAATTGACGTTTCTTATATTTTTTTTTTCGTCTACCATCTTTATATAATTTATCTGTGTGGTCTTCAAAATTAATTAAAAACCAGATACATTTTCCTGTATTTGGTAACACTGGTAAAGTATAGACGCCGGAATGTTATGGTTAGCAAAGTATAAGTACCGGAATGAAGAGAATAATAATGAAAGATAAGCTATTAAATTGGCTATAATTGGGATATTTATACAAAAAAATATTAAAGAGAAGTAAATGGGGGAATATTTACCAGACGAAATTAATCAACAAAAAATCTTTAAGAATAAACAAGGGTAAAATATGATGTAAAAAAGTAATATATTGAGTAAAAGGGAAATTCTCTCCTATGTATATAACTCTGTGGTATCGGAATGTTTATACTTACCTTCAAAACAAAATAACATCGTGTATAGATGATTGAATGCTTTTTAAATCCTATCAATAAGTATAGTATGACCGTTTATACTTGTTTTATTTACCTTATGAATTTGTGTGGATTACGAGTATAAATGATGTTAATTAATAAATGCAGTAATGATAAGAGTAGCGAAAATATAATAATAATAATAATAATAATAATAATAATAATAATAATAATAATAATAATCATCATCATCATAA
>JAWQEG010009370.1:0-5000 GCA_033782935.1 Petrolisthes cinctipes
GTGACAAAATGGAGGATTGCAGAGTCTTACAGTAAAATGTAATAAATGTATATTGATGTATGAATGTATACACTGAGTTTGGTCTGTCTATATGTATGTCTGTTTGTAGTTTATTTTTATTGGTATTATTATTATTGTTATATTATTGTTATTATTATTTAACTCAACCAATAGACAGTACACCCCTAAAATTAATATTCTCTCTCTCTCTCTCTCTCTCTCTCTCTCTCTCCTCTCTCTCTCTCTCTCTCTCTCTCATCTCCCTCTCTCTCTCTCTCTCTCTCTCTCTCTCTCTCCTCTCTCTCCTCTCTCTCCTCTCTCTCTCGTTTGTTATGTATGTAATTATTGTATTTTCTCGTATTTATCATTTATTATCCTTTTCTTTCGTCTATTCCTCTCTTTCTCTTTTGTTTCTTTCTTTTCTTCCTTCCCTTTCCTTCCTTCCTTCTTCCTTCCTTCCTTCCTTCCTTCTGTCTCAGTTAATCAAGAGAGGAGAGAGAGAGAGAGAGAGAGAGAGAGAGAGGACGAGAGAGAGAGGAGAGAGAGGAGAGGGAGAGAGAGAGAGAGAGGAGAAAAGAAAGAGAGAGAAAAAAGAAAGAGAGAGAGAGAGAGAGTAATAATTAAAAATAGAGAAAAATTATAATTGAAGATAAAAATGAGTCCTTTAAATATTACCACAAAACAACTTCCACCTAGAATTTATTATAGAAGGAGCTTGGAGGAGGAATCAGAAGCCTCCAAAAAAATTATTCTCAATTATACACAGAGTCCTTAAGGGGGAAGTTTTGTGTTGGTAATAATTCTGGAGCAACTGAATCCTCCAAATTATTCCAAGCAACAGAACACACAATTTTTTTTTTTTTTTTTTTTTTTTTTTTTTTTTTTGCTCTTCTGGTCCTGTTTCCTGGCATATATACTTTGGAGGAATCGAGGTGCTCCAATGTAACAAAAGTGAATTACCACTTTAATTAATAAATGGACGTTGTTAATTAATAGGCAGTGGAAATATAATAATAATAATAATATATAAATAATTGTAATATTAATAAAGAAAATAAAAATCGTTTGGCTTTGTTTGTTTTGACATTTATTCATAATTCATTAAGTAAAAATATATAAATAATAATAATAATAATAATAGTAATAATAATGTGTAGATGAACAAGGAGAATAATGTTGCTTTGATTTCATAGTATTTTGTATTATAATATTTTACTATATATAATCAGTTCAAGAATGTGTGTGTGTGTGTGTGTGTGTGTGTGTGTGTGTGTGTGTGTGTGTGTGTGTTTGAGGATCTTTGACAGGTGTGTGTGTGTTTGAGGATTTTTGACAGGTGTGTGTGTGTGTTTGAGGATTTTTGACAGGTGTGTGTGTGTGTGTGTGTGTATGTATTTGAGGATCTTTGAACAGGTGGTGTGTGTGTGGTGTGTGTAGAATATCTGTTTCTTCCCCCCCTTTCCCTCCCTCCCCCCCTCCCCTACATACCCAAACACACCACAACATAATAATAACAATAATAATAATAATAATAATAACAATAATAATAATAATAATAACTAACAATTAATAATAATAATAATAATAATAATAACATACAGACAGACAGAGAGCGTCACAACAAGGACAGTGGAGAACGTAAGGGTCCAAAAGACATACCCAGAAAACAAGAATAAAACACCCTTAATTGATTGCTCTTCCTAACAAGCTATCTACATATACAGTATTATTATTACTTTGGGCGGCCCCTTTGGACCCGACCAACTCTCCTCCATTAAAAAAAAAACAATAATAATAATAATAATAATAATAGTGATAATAATAGTGATAATAATAATGATAATAATAATAACAATAATAATAATAATAATAATGATAATAATAATAATTCTTTCACTATCCTTCCTTTCTTTGGACAATGCTATGTATATTAAATGTATAGTCTGTATACATATAAAAATCAGCCAAACAGAACCATGTATACATTATAATGAGAGAGAGAGAGAAAAAGGCTTGTATAATCTTATGTATACTAGATATTTTCATACATACATACATACATACAAGCCCTATTCATACAAACATACATACACACATATTTCATACATACATACATACAAGCCCCTATTCATACAAACACATACACACATATATTCATACATACATACATACATACATACAAGCCCTATTCATACAAACATTACATACACACATATCATACATACATACATACAAGCCCTATTCATACAAACATACATACACACATATATTCATACATACATACATACATACATACATACAAGCCCTATTCATACAAACATACTACACACATATATTCATACATTCATACATACATACATACAAGCCCTATTCATACATAGTAATACATCTCCTACATAATTTTTTTTTATATATATATAATTAATTTCAAAGAATGTGTAACAGAAAAAAAAATATATAAAATTCATATAACAATTTTTTTTTTCATAATACATTACTTTCTTGTTTGTTTTTCTTGTTTGTTTGTTTGTTTGTGAGAGAATGGAGTCAAAATTATTTATTAACAGAGTAAATTATCATATATATTATTTTTATTATTATTATTTTTTCATTTTCAAACTTCAAAATTATATATCTGTAAACATATTATTATTATTATTATTATTATTATTATTATTATTATTAATATTATTATTGTTTATTATTATTATTATTATTATTATTATTATTATTATTATTATTATTATTATTATTATGTGGCCTCCCAGTTGTGACAATATTTACAAAGTAGCACACACACACACACACACACACACACACACACACACACACACACACACACACACACACTAAGCAGATTATCACACACGTCATATACACATATACACACACACATACACATACACATAAACTGTACACACAAGCGGCTGATAATAATATACAATAATGTACACACACACACACACACACACACACACACACACACACACACACACACATACACAAATACACACACACACACATACACACACACACACATACACATACACAAATACACACACACATACACATACATATATACACACACACACACACACACATATACACACACACACACACACACACCTATATGGAAGGAGCTTGTTTGTGTGTGTGTGTGTGTGTGTGTGTGTGTGTGTGTGTGTGTTTCGTGGCTATATTTGAAGGACTCATTTTAAACCATTTCTCATATTATTTTTTTATTTATCTGTGTTTATCAGTTTTATTAATCTTTGGCTTCTATTCCTTTATTTTCTTTCATTTCTGTATATATATATTTCCATTTTATTTTGTTTTATTTCACTGTCTTCCTCTTCTCTTTTTTTTCCTTGTTCCTCTTCATCGACTTTCTTTCCATTTATCTTTTTCCCTCTTCCTTTTCTTCCTTTTCTTCAATTTCCTTCTCCCTCTGTTATTCCTTTCTTTTTCCTTTCTCATTTCCTTTTAATCCTTCCTTTTCCTTCTTCTCCTAATCCTTCCTTTTTCCTTATCCTTTCCTTTCTTCTCCTGCATCCCATCCTTCTTTCCTTCTCCATCATCCCTTCCTTCTTCTCCTTCTCCTTTCCTTCATCCTTTCCTTCTTTCCTTCATCCCTTTCTCCTTTCCTTCATCCCTTCCTTCTTTCTCAACCAGTGAACGAAAAAAAGGCCTTGACAATAAACAACAAGAACAACAAAACCAACAATAATAATAATAATAATAATAAAAAAAAAAAAAAATAATAATAATAATAATAATAATAATATAAAACAATAATAATAATAATAATAATAATAATGATAATAATAATAATAATAATAAAAAACAATAATAATAAAAAACAATAATAATAATAATAATAATAACTAATAATATACAAGTAAGTTATAGTCTTGTTGTGTATTGTTGTATAATAGAGATAGGATATACATAATTATACAGTCTTAGTATTTCGTATCCTTCAATCTTTATTTTTTGTATTTCATAGCTGCAATATATTCTCTCTCTCTCTCTCTCTCTCTCTCTCTCTCTCTCTCTCTCTCTCTCTCTCTCTCTCTCTCTCTCTCTCCTACCATCATACATTCTCCCTTCCTTCATCCTCTCTCTCTCTCTCTCTCTCTTACAAAATACATGGCTATATTTGGCTTGAAAGGGGGAGGGGAGGGGGGGGAGCCGTGTGGGGTGGGGCGGGGGGGTTCCATCGGTGTGTTAATTATTATTCTGAGGCACTCCCTACCCCCCCCACACACCCCCCCTCCCCCCCAACAAACAAACAAACAAACAAACATGGTAAGAATTAGGGGATACCTGCCCCCCCTTTCCTTACCCACCCAACCCCCTAAACCCCCCCATCTTCAAATTTATATATATAAATTGGACAGGGGGGTTCTAGGTATACAGTATATACATTTCAAAGCCCCCCCCCACACACACACTTTTCAAAATGTGGAAATAAGGGGGGGCGGGCTGACATTTTTTTCCAAGCCCCCCCCCCCCCCTTTCAAAATCTAATAATATTTTTTTTTACATATTTTTCCAAGCCCCCCCCCCTTTCAAAATCTAATAATAGGGGGGCGGCCTGACATATTTTCAAAATTTAATAAGTTTTTTTTTTTTACATATTTTTCCAAGCTTCCCCCCCTTTCAAAATCTAATAATAGGGGGATTTTTGCCATATTTTTCCAAGACCCCCACCCCCCTTTTCAAAATGTGGCTTTATTTTTATTTTTTTCCCAGCCACTGCCCCCCTCCCCCCTTTCAAAATGTACAACAATAGAGAGCTCTGTATGTTTTTTTTTTTGAGGGGGGGGGGGTTCTAACATAATTTTCGAAACCCCCCCTTCCTCCCTTTCCCCCCCGTTCAATGACAAAAATAAAAAAATGGACATTATTTATTCATATATTTATTTTTATTTTTATTTATTTATTTATTTATTTATTTATTTATCTTTTATGAGGGGGGGGGGTACCAAAAATAATAC
>JAWQEG010009370.1:10000-12500 GCA_033782935.1 Petrolisthes cinctipes
GGGTGTTGTTGTTGGGGGTGCTGGGAAGACCTGGTAGCACCTGCAGTAGGGGTCCAGTTAGGGGGTCGAGTTGTCGCAGCATGGGGTCGACTTTCACTCCTGTCGTAGAGGGCCGAGTGTTGAACCGAGAGTACCTGACGAAGGGTAGCGGCGTTGGCGGGTACCTGGGGGCGCTGTAGAGGTGGTGGGGGCATGGGGCGGGGGGGCCTGTGGTAGTAGTAGTAAGGGTGGTTGGGGTGTTGGGGTCGTAAGTTTTGGTTGGTTTGTTGTGGAATATTTTGATGGGGTCGTTTCATGCGTTTCTTGTTGTTGTTGTTGGTTGTGGTTGTAAGGAGTTTTCTGATGGTGTGAAGGTATTGTTGTGCTTCTCTCTCTCCCCCTACTCCCCTTCCTCCTCCTCCTCTCATTCGTACCCTCCCTCCTCTCCTCCCTCTCACCCCCCACTCTGTTTCTAGTCTCTCTCTATTTCCTCTCATCCTTCTCTCTGTATACTCTCTCAACACGCTCTCTGTCTCCCCTCTCACCTCTCTCTCTATATTCCCTCTTTTTTCTCCTCCTTCCCTCTCCTCCCTCTCATAGTGACCTACATCGCAACCCCCTCTTACTTCTTCCCTCTCCCTTCCTTTCTTCCCACTCCCTCTCCCTCGACGCCCACTCACCTGCCTCTCCCCTCTAGCTCTCCCTCTTCCAACCCCTCTCATCCCTCTCCCTGTAATCTGAAGACCGGCTAGTATGTCTATTTCCCTCTCATCTATCCCCTCCCGCTTCCCTCTTCCCACTCGGGCTATGGATTGGCTATTTATAACACCAATTTGACGGTCGGGGCTATTACCTCTGCAAATAGCCCCGAAGTCATTATTTCTAGCCCAACACTCAATATTTATAGCCCGAGTATTATTATTAGTAGCCCCGATCTCATCATCTATAGCCAAAACTTTGAAATTAATAGCCAAACTGAGGTTACTTATAGCACTTGTAGCCTCATTTTCTAAACTGGTACTAATTGGTTCTCTAAAATTATCCATGTTTTCGTAATTAATATCACTTTTGGTCTCGTAATTAGTAGTTCTGGTCTCGTTATTAATATCATCTCTGTTTTCGTAATTAATATCACTGGTGTCATTTTTAGTAGTTCTGTTCTCGTAATTAATATCACCCTTGGTCTCGTAATTAATAACACCTCTGTTCTCGTTATTAATATCATCTCTGTTCTCGTAATTAATATCATCTCTGTTCTCGTAATTAATATCACCTCTGTTCTCGTCATTAGTAGTTCTGGCCTCGTGTGTAATTAATGTTTGTGTCCCGTCATTATTTCTGTCATTATTTCCATCATTATCCATTTCTACATCGCTACATTTTTCATATTGTTTAGTCCTTTCGTCGAAATTATGATCCATACTTTTTTCACATTCTTTCGTTCTGTCTCTAAAATTTTCTTCTACATCATCACATTTTTCACATTCTTTCGTTCTGTCTCTCATCAGCCTTTTATCAATATTTTTTTCACATTCTTTCGTTCTGTCTCTACTATTTTCTTCTACATCATCACATTTTTCACATGCTTTCGTTCTCTCTCTGATATTTTCTTCATCAGCACATTTTTCATATTCTTTATCAATATTTATTTCACATTCTTTCGTTCTGACTTTAATATTTTCTTCTACATCAACACATTTTCCATATTGTTTAGTTCTCTTACCAATATTTTCATCAACACATCTTTTGTATTCTTGGGTGTTTGAAAGTTTTAGGCTCGTTTCTTCTCTGTTGTTCACGCTATTATTAGGATTTAGGCTCGTTTCTCCATTCTGGTTGTTGTTGTTATTGTTAGAAATATTTAAGCTCGTTTCTCCTTTCGTGTTATCATTGTTATTGGAAAGTTTTAAGTTCGTATCTCCTTCCTTGTTGATAATGTTAGATATTTTTAAGCTCGTTTCTCCTCCCATATTGTTATTGTTAGAAAGTTTTAAGCTCGTATCTCCTCCCATATTGTTATTGTTAGAAGATTTTAAGCTCGTATCTCCTCTCGTGTTGTGGTTGTTAGAAGATTTTAAGCTCGTATCTCCTCTCGTGTTGTTGTTGTTGTTGTTGTGGGGTGATTTTAGTGTTGGATTTTCCCCGTTGCTGTGGTGTAATTTTAGACATTCATTTCCTTCTCCTTCTCCTCCTCTTTCTCTCCTCCTTCTTCGACTCCTATGACCTTTAACAGTGCTCTCCTCCCCTTCTCTCTCCTTCTCTCTTTCTTCCAATTTCTCCTTTCTTTCTTCCTTATCCTCTTCCCCTTTCTCCTCTCTTTCTTCCTTCTCTTTCTTCTCTTTCTCACTCTCTTTTCCTTCCTTCACCTCCATCTTTCTTTCCTCTTCTCCTTCCTTCTCATTCTCTCTTTCTTCCTCTTTCTCCTTCTCACTTTCTTCCTTCTCCTCCTCCTCTCTGTCTTCTCCCTCCTTCTCTCTTTCTTCTCCCTCCTTCTCTCTTTCTTCTTCCTCCTCCTCCTCCT
>JAWQEG010009371.1:0-21735 GCA_033782935.1 Petrolisthes cinctipes
GTTTCTTCATCCTTCCTTCCTATACCTCCACAAACCATCTCCTTTCCTTCTTCTTCATAACAGCATTTTTTCCCTTTTCCTTTAATTATTCAGCTATTTCCATTTTCCTTAATTATTCAGCATTTTTTCCCTATTCCTTCATTATTCAGCTATCTCACTTTTCCTTTAATTATTCAGCTTTCTCCCTATTCCTTCATTATTCGGCTTTTTCCCTTTTCCTTCATTATTCAGATATTTCCCTTTTCCTTCATCCCAGCATTTTTTCCCTTTTCCTTCATTATTCAGCATTTTCTCACTGTTCCTTCATTATTCAGCATTTTCCATTTTCCTTCATTATTCAGCTATTTCCCTTTTCCTTTAATTATTCAGCATTTTCTCACTTCCTTAATTATTCATCTTTTTCCCCTTTCCTTAATTATTCAGCATTTTCTCACTTATCCTTCATTATTCAGCTATTTCCATTTTTCTTCAGTATTCAGCTTTTTCCCTTTTCCTTCATTATTCAGCTATTTCCATTTTCCTTTAATTATTCAGCATTTTTATTTTCCTTTAATTATTCAGCATTTTCTCACTTTTCATTCATAACAGTATTTTCTCACTTTTCCTTTAATTATTCAGCATTTTCTCACTTTTCCTTTAATTATTCAGTTTTTTCCCTTTTCTTTAATTATTCAGCATTTTCTCACTTTTCCTTTAATTATTCAGCATTTTCTCACTTTTCCTTAATTATTCAGATATTTCCCTTTTCCTTCATGATTCAGCATTTTCTCACTTTTCCTTTAATTATTCAGCATTTTTTCCCTTTTCCTTTAATTATTCAGCATTTTCTCACTTTTCCTTTAATTATTCAGCATATTCTCACTTTTCCTTTAATTATTCAGCATTTTCCCTTTTCCTTCATTATTCAGCATTTTCTCACTTATCCTTCAATATTCAGCTATTTCCATTTTCCTTTAATTATTCAGCATTTTCCCTATTCCTTCATTATTCAGCATTTTCCCTATCCGTTAATTATTCAGATATTTCCCTTTTCCTTTAATTATTCAGCTTTTTCCCTTTTCCTTCATTATTCAGCTATTTCCCATCTATCTTCATTATTCCATCTTTATTTATTCTCAGCCCCCTTTTGCCATTTCTCTCATCTTTCATTCATTCATTTCACTCGTAGTTTCATCGTCTTTATTCATTTTTTATTTTATTAATTTTTTTCATCTCACGTTCCTTCTCGTCTTTCTCCTTCCTCAGAATTCGTTGTCTTTCCATTTTCACGTTTAGTTACGGTACTTTGCCTATCTCTCTCTCCCTCTTCCCTTCCCTTCCTCCTTGCTTCTCTCGCCTCTCCCTCATTCGTCCTCTTTGATTTAATTCTTCACCCTCCTTCTCTATTCTTCCTCCCTTTTCTCTTCCTGTTGCCTGTACTTCCTTTATATTCCTTTTCTTCCTCTTCCTCCTTTTCTTCTTGCTTCTTCCTCCTTTTCTTCTTTCTTCCTCCTTTTCTTCTTTCTTCCTCTTCCTCTCCCTCTCCTCTTCTTCCTTACTCCTCTCATTTTCTTCCTTACTCCTCTTCCTCTCCTTTTCTTTTCTTCCTTACTCCTCTTCCTCCTCCCTTCCCTGCTATTCTTCCTCTTGTCTCCATAAATGCACTTTGTTTACATGTGTGTCTACTTATAACCCCTGTGTGTGTGTGTGTGTGTGTGTGTGTGTGTGTGTGTGTGTGTGTGTGTGTGTGTGTGTGTTGTCTATCTGTCCCCCTGCCTTCCTGCCTGTCTACTTGTCTCATAACTGTATATTATGTATATTTGTTTTACTTTGTTTATATTTTGATTATATACACACCACTATGTATGTATGTATGTATATGCATGCCTGCCTGTGGGTTGTCATAAATAAAACTTAACACCTTATTACTACTCAGCAGTTGTTATACGGTATTCTTAGTTTATATGTTTTTTTTATATTTTCTGTTGTTGTTTTGTTCGAGTAGCTTAGGTTAGGTTAGGTTAGGTTAGCAGAAAATTGGATGTAAACAAGTCCTTCAAATATTGCCACGAAACACACACACACACACCTATATGGGGAAGGAGCTTGTTTCGTGGCCATAGTCAGGAGGAATCAGAAGTCTCCAATTATCATACACGATCGCAGGGTCCTTAAGGGGAAAAACACTGCCTCAGCCAGCCAGTGGACATACAAGTGGATGTGTGTGTGTGTGTGTGTGTGTGTGTGTGTGTGTGTGTGTGTGTGTGTGTGTGTGTGTGTGTGTGTGTGTGTGTGTGTGTGTGTGTGTGTGTGTGTGTGTGTGTTTACCCCCCACTGTGAACCCAGACACATTTTCTGAGTACAATCCACGTACCCAAAGTTAACAAGAAGGGACCCTGTGATGTAGTCAGAAAATTGGAGGTAGCCTAAATGAGTCCTTCAAACAATGCCACGAAACACCATCTATAGGGAAGGAGCTTGTTTCATGGTATAGTCAGGAGAAATCAGAATTTTTATACACGATCACAGGGTCCTTAAAAAAAAGTTGTAAAAAAAGTTGTGCTCTAATGAATCCAGAAATCCCACTCCCACTCTCCCTCCTCCTACCACCACCACTCTTGTCACCCTCCACTCCTCTCATCCTTATCTTCAGCCTCTCTCTCTCTCTCTCTCTCTCTCTCTCTCTCTCTCTCTCTCTCTCTCTCTCTCTCGTGCGGAAATTGACGTGTGCTGTGAATGTATACGTTTGTGTGGGTCGATACATTTTTTTTCGTCCCGCTAGGTGTCACTCTCGGGGTGTTGGTTGGTTGGTTGGTTGGTACGTACAGTCAGTGCCAAAAGTCCTCTCGCCACATGTACGGTTGGCCACATGAATTCTTACACAGGCTATAATATGAAAAGAGAGGTTATTATTGTTTAACTACTGCAATGAATGGTCTACCAAGCAAGTGACTCAGTAATTGCATAACAAAAACAAACCTATTAATAATGTTGTTGTATTACAGTTACCTAGGTTTACATTTTCTATCGGCTTTGTTGTTGTAAGTCCTCGAAAACAACAGCATATGTACGAATTTTTATGCATTCAACAGTACCAAGTCTTGAATCACAACGTGTAAGCTTAATTAAAGGGTAGATTCTCTTGTTGGTACTACATTGGAAGGCTACTGATTCTACCTAACTATTACCAGAACACAGACGCCCTCAATGGTACTAATAAATAGGGAATCTGTTTTCGTAGCATAGTTTGGAGGAATCAAGAGACTTTCCAATTCACCAACCAAAGAATCTTCTTCCTTACTCCTCTTCCTCTCCTCTTCCACTCCTCTTCTTCTCCTCTTCTTCCTGACTCCTCCACTCCTCTTCCTCCTTACTCCTCCACTCCTCTTCTTCCTTACTCCTCAACTCCTCTTCTTCCTTACTCCTCTTCCACTCCTCTTCTTCCTTACTCCTCCTCCTCTCCTTTTCTTCCTTACTCCTCCACTCCTCTTCTTCCTTACTCTTCCACTCCTCTTCTTCCTTACTCTTCCACTCCTCTTCTTCCTTACTCCTCCTCCACTCCTCTTCTTCCTTACTCTTCCACTCCTTTTCTTCCTTACTCCTCCTCCACTCCTCTTCTTTCTTACTCCTCCTCCTCTCCTTTTCTTCCTTACTCCTCTACTCCTCTCCTTTCCTTCCTTACTCCTCCTCCTCTCCTCTTCTTCCTTACTCCATATACTGATTCCTCCAAACTTTACCACGAAACAGATTCAATATATTAGTAACATTAAGTTGATCTATTTCGTGGCATAATTGGGAGGACTAGGTCTATAACATCCAATTCACTATCAAGCTGAGTCCTCCATGAGTATTTGCCATTAAACAGCAGCAGGTCCCTTATAACAGTAGCATTAAAAATTCATCTGTTTCCTGAGGTACTTTGGAGGAATCAGTAGCCTACCTCTTGCCTCAGAGCGTGTGTGTGTGTGTGTGTGTTTAGTGTGTGTGTGTTTGTTGAGTGTGTGTGTGTGTGTTGAGTGTGTGTGTGTTGAGTGTGTGTGTGTTGAGTGTGTGTGTGTGTGTGTGTGTGTGTGTGTGTGTGTGTGTGTGTGTGTGTGTGTGTGTGTATGTGTTGAGTGTGTGTGTTAAATAGAGAATGAGGTGTGATGTCACTAAAACCGATACTTGCCCAACAATACCTTTGCCTAAAATTACCCCTTTGTTCTGACTTTTTGTTCCTTCTGTGTGTGTGTGTGTGGTGTGTCTGTCTGTGTGTGTGTGTGTGTGTCTGTCTGTCTGTATGTGTCTGTCTGTGTGTGTGTGTGTGTGTGGTGTCTGTCTGTGTGTGTGTGTGTCTGTCTGTGTGTGTGTGTGTGTCTGTCTGTGTGTGTGTGTGTGTGGTGTGTCTGTCTGTGTGTGTGTGTGTGTCTGTCTGTCTGTGTGTATGTGTGTGTCTGTGTGTCTGTGTGTGTGTGGTGTGTGTGTGTCTGGCTCTGTGTGTGTGTGTGTGTCTGTGTGTGTGTGTCTGTGTGTGTGATTGTGTACGTGTGTGTGCTGTTATGTGTGTTAAAAGTGTTGTCATGGTTTTTAGCTAAGTGGTATCGATATGTTTTGGTTGAATGGTTGATTTAGGTTAGGATCTAGTTGTGTGTGTGTGTGTGTGTGTGTTGGCAATAGTGGGAGGTAGATCTTTCTTTGCCTTGATATGTCTGTGTTGAGCGGATTAGGGAAGTGTGTGTCTGTGTGTATATGTGTGTTGTGTTATGTTATGTTCTCGGGTGTTGTATATCGTGTTTCAGATCCGTCACTGAGGCTCGGGTCACCTTCAACACACACACACACACACACACGTACACACACGTACTCGTACACACACACACACACACACACACACACACACACACACACACGTAAACCAATCGACAAAAAACATAGCAGTCGACAAATATCATTCTCACCACTGCTAACTCACACACACACACACACACACACACACACACACACACACACACACACACACACACGTAAACCAATTGACAAAAAAAACAAAATCCTCACCACTGCTAACACACACACATACACCCACCACTGCTAAAACACACCACCGACCACACACACACACACACACACACTACTGCTAAAACACATACACCACCGAACACACACACACACACACACACACACACTACTGCTAAAACACACACACCACTGGACACACACACACCACTGCTAACACACACACACACACACACACGGAATGTATAGGATGTGGCCGAGTTATATAAACAGTGACGGGGAAAATGTCCACTGGAGCAGAGAGGTATCTACTGTTTTATTATTATTTGTGTTTTTTTTGTTTTTTTTGTTGACTCTCCTGACCACTGGGCCGGTATTCACAAAACATATCAGAGTTTGGACTTGTTCGTATGTTTGCGTTTCTGACCTCACAATAGTGTTTCAGGCTCATTTCGAGACAGTGAATGGTTAAGTTATTTTCTTGGTAGGCCTATGAGCATATGTTTTGATTTCGAAGCAGTTTTAAAGGTTTATTTCGAGGCAGTGAATGATTTAGCTGTTTTCTTAGTATGAGCATATATTTTGATTTCGAAGCAGTTTTAAAGGCTCATTTCGAGGCAGTGAATGATTTAGCTATTTTCTTACTATGAGCATATATTTTGATTTCGAAGCAGTGCCGGGTCTTAATTCCTTGCCATGTATCAACGCTTACCAAGAACATTTTAGCTTAAGGGTGAACTTGGTGACGACACACTAAGCTAAGAGGTATTGGTGTTGTTGATAATAAATATAGTGTTGTGTATTTTGTTGCAGTTGTATGATAATTGGTTCTAATGTTGTGTTGTGTTGTTTCAGGGATGTGGTGGTCGGACAAGTCAGAGTGAGGTCAGCAGTCGTCCATTACCGGGCATCTACAACAGGTGACAAAAATACTGTACAGCCACAATCAAATATTCACCGACACTTTCCTTCCATCGTAGTAAAATATCTTGGTATTAAAGAACAACACGTGTATGATTTTGCAGCACCACATGATAATAATTGAAGGGGTTGAGTTGACGTAAGGTGTTGTTGTATGAAAATATTTTGATATGATACTGATTTATTTGCACGATGGAAGGATTGTGTCGGTGGTTAATTGATTGTGGTTGTACATATAACCATAAAGGGACCATGTGATGTAGTCAGATAATTGGAGGTATACGAGGCCTTTAAATATTGCCACGAAACACCTCCTATATGAAAGGAGCTTGTTTCGTGGTATGGTCAGGAGGAATCAAAAGCCTCTAATTCTCATACACGATCACAGGGTCCTTAAGGGGGTAATTCGCTTTTGTTACATTGGAGTGCCTTGATTCCTCTAAAGTATGCTAGGAAACAGGACCAGAAGAGCAAAAATAATGGTGTTCTGTCGTTTGGAATAGTTTGGAGGATTCAGTTGCTTCAAATTTACCAACCGAATTTCCTCCTTATGGGGAGAATCTCGTGTTGATGATGATTTGAAGGCCAACTGATTCCTCCAAACTATGCCAAGAAACAAATGACCCCGCAGTGTTTACTAATATGGGATCTGTTTCGTGACATAGTTTGGAGGAATCAGTATACCTCTAATTTACCATCAAGAGAACATCCCCTTAAGGAGGAAATTCGGTGTTGGTAAATTTGGAGCAACTGAATCTTCCAAACTATGCCAAGCAACAGAACACCATTATTTTTGCTCTTCTGGTCCTGTTTCCTAGCACAATTTGGAGGAATCGAAGAGCTCCAATGTAACGAAAGCCAAGTATCCCCTTAAAAGAACCACAGCAGTGCAATGATATTTCAAATTCTCAGAAGTGCAATGACATTTCAAATACTTAAAAACATGTGTCCACGTGAACGTAATCAGATTAGACAAAATTAACATGAAAAAAAGTGATTGATATTTTCTTGGTAGTGCTCGTAAATAGGAAACCAAATTCAAAGGACGAATGATGGGAATAATATGTAAAAACTTTGCATTGCATCATTGTAATAAAAACAATGAAAATGGTTCAACAATAGTTCGTATGCATAATGGAAAGTTTTGATTAATTATAGCATCAAAAATAGGTTTTACGTTGAATTGTTCACTAAATTTAACCAGGGTAGCCTAACCGGTAGAAATAAAAATCCTATTTGGCATTAGTAGAGGAATAAAACAATAATTCTCTGCGGGAGTAACAACCCAAGTTTCACCCACTGGTATTGTACAAACTTGAGATAACTTAATTAAGGGGGTAATTCGCTTTTGTTACATTGGAGTGCCTTGATTCCTCCAAAGTATGCCAGGAAACAGAACCAGATGGACTAGTATAATGGTGTCCTGTTGCTTGGAATTGTTTGGAGGATTCAGTTGCTCCAGATTTACCAACACCAAATTTCCACCTTAAGATAATATACAGATGCTGAATTGAACCTTCTACTAAATGTTATTCATCTCTTCCGTGGTCCTCCTTCTGTCTTTCCGCAAAATTCATCCAGATGTATTTGAGATCTTCATAACATTAGATAGCTTTCCAACAATTTGCCAACAAGAGAATCTTCCCTTAAATAAATTATCAATATCAGTCAACCAATCATACGTGACGGCTGCCAAACCTAAATACACACACACACACACACACACACACACACACACACACCTAAGCTCACAAAAATTCTATGAACTAACTGACCCTCAACACACACACACACACACACACAAGCTCACAAAAAACCCATAAACTAACTGACCCTCAACACACACACACACACACACACGTAAACTCACAAACATTCCATGAGTTAACTGACCCCCCCACCCCCACCCCCAACCCGCAGGCAGAATGGAAGGCTCGAGGGAGGAGCAGAGTGATGGCGGGAGTGAGGAGGGGGGAGAGGAGGGGGGCGAGCGACAAAGCCCCAGAGAGGACACCCCCCCAGCCCCCTGCTCTGCCTTCTGTGGTCCGAGGTCTTGTTCCACGCTGCCCCCCTCCCTCTCACCACACCAGGGTAAGTTATTTTTATTTGTTATTTTATTTAGTTACTGCACTCCACGTCAGGGCTGGCATCACATTTATTTATATATATTTGTTATTTTATTTATAGTTACGTGGTTACATAGAAGGGTCTTTGTACTCTTCCACCTTTCGCCACACACTTGCTTACTTGCTTACTTACAGGGCTGGCATCACATTTATTATTATATATATTTGTTATTTTATTTATAGTTACGTGGTTACATAGAAGGGTCTTTGTACTCTCCCACCTTTCACACACACACACACACACTCACACCAAGGTGCATATTACTACTGTACATTCTCTTTCAGTTAGTTGGCTTGGTTGTAAATTTGTGAAATAACATATCTCACCATTTTAACACGATTGCCTTCAAGGTAGACAGACACGTTTCCAGAGCATTTTTGTCGCCTGGAAAATTAAGTAATTCCTTCTGTAATATAAATGATAAAGAGATACGTAAAGATAATAAGATGAATATATAAAGGTAATAGATTAACATGAATATATTTTGATAAGTATTATTATATTATCTACAGCACATTGCATAGGAATATTTGACTTTACATACTAGGTACAGGCCCTAGGCTAACTATTAAACCAACATTTAACTATTAAACCAACTCGCCAATACAATTAGGTTACATAGAATCAACAATATTAACACGCATATTATTATTTAGTGTAGGCTATCCTCTAATCTATTCAGTTTTCTTTGGTGAACATACATAGAAAACTATATTTTGCTCTTTTTTTTTTTAGGTGTATTGTTGCACATAGCCAAACGTTTAATAGCTACAAACGTTGTTGTCTATAACGTTACAACAAACAGTATTGACATCTGATAGTTAAAATTATGCGGTAGTTTTACACTGTGAGTCTGTCAGTGCAATCACCACCTGTCAGTATTCCTAACCCACTCATCCTTGAACCTTAGTAATTATATACCGTTACGGGAAGGTAATAATAATAATAACAAATGAGTATAATAGCCCCGAGTAACAGTTAACCTCAAGTTACCTAGGAATTAACCTACTTATTTTCGTCTCATAATTAACATACAGTCACGGTCAATAGTCCTGCCACACCTTACAATGAGATTAAATTAAATATACTTGTAGGCAACTATGGTGTGTTTGGGAACAATTAAATTACTGTACACTCGCGATCCAAAATATGTATCCAGGCTTGCTTCGAATAGCCTAATCGAGTATGAAGCGAGCTCAAGCAAATATGAAATAACAGGATAAGCGTTGTAATTGGTTCACTAGTATGTCAAATGATTCGAAACTTCAACAAGACCTGGATACAAATTTTGGATTGCGAGTGCATACATATATATATTTTTATTACCCTTCTTATTTTTGTTTTTAAATTTGTTCAACATTTGTTTTATAGTTACTTAGTTCATAGAATGATATTAGTATAAGTTACCAGTGTGTTTTGTTTATAGAATAATATTGATATAAGTTACTACAGTAGTGGGTTTTGTTTATAATAATAATAATAATATAAGTTACCAGTGTGTTTTGTTTATAGAATAATATTGATATAAGTTACTAGTGAGTTTTGTTTATAATAATAATAATAATAATAATATAAGTTACCAGTGTGTTTTGTGACCAATAAAAGGACAGGAAGGAGTATGTGGGTGGAGTGACGACGAGCAATAGAGGATGTAGGTAAATAAACCGGAAATACAGACCCAAATGTACAAGTCCTTTTATCGTGGCATTTCCAGAGAGAGAGAGAGAGTGAAGTGTTTGTATGAGAGAGAGAGAGAGAGAGAGAGAGAGGATGATGGAAATTGTGTTTGTATGAGATAGAGAGGAAGTGAAAAGTGTTTGTGAGAGAGAGAGAGAGAGAGAGAGAGAGAGAGAGAGAGGGGATGAAGGAAGTGAAATGTGTTTATATACCATAATACACAAATACAATGGGAACAGGATAATACAGTACAAGGAAGATACATTCATTACACACTAGGGTTGGGATGAGACTTTTCCACCCCACCCCATCCCCCTCATTTTTATCTTATCTAGCCTACTGTGTACAATAACAGGATTACCTTATAAGGAATCTTGGAGCAAAACTGTTCAGGAAAGTACACCTAGATAAGATTGTGTGTGTGTGTGTGTGTAAGATTGTGCGTGTGTGTTTGTTTGTGTGTAAGATTGTGCGTGTGTGTTTGTTTGTGTGTGTGTTTGTCTGTTTGCTTGTTTGTGTGTGTTTGTTTGTTTGTTTGCTTGTTTGTGTGTGTTTGTTTGTTTGTTTGCTTGTTTGTGTGTGTGTTTGTGTGTTTGCTTGTGTGTGTGTGTTTGTTTGTTTGTGTTTGTTGTGTGTGTTTGTTTGTCTGTTTGTGTTTGTTGTGTGTGTTTGTTTGTCTGTTTATGTGTGTGTGTGTGTGTGTGTGTGTCTGTTTAAGTGTGTGTGTGTGTTAATTAATGTCCGTTTACACTATGTACCACTTTTTTTATGATGAATGTAGAGGGAAGAGAGCTACCTACTGCTCTGTAAATATGTAAAGCCCAGACAAGGAAAAATACTTTTGTCTCATCATTAAACAAGTAGGCTAGTGGTAAAGTAAACCTGTTTTTTATGTGGGTGGTGGCAGTACAAGGACCTGTAAATTATAACTGAGTCACTTTACGCCATGACAACAAGTGGAGGAAATTATAATTGTATGTGTCACCGAGAAAATCATTAATTATATTTCTTGTGACTATATGACAAAGCGGACGAGAGAAAAAATAAAACACGAACCACAGTCTTCATTTTTCATATCCAATTAATTGACCACATATTTGGGGATAACGTGTTTACCGGAGTGAATGATGGATGTTGACAGCACCTACACTCACAATCCAAAAATATGTATCCAGGCTTGCTTCGAATAGCCTGATCGAGTATTAAGCGAGCTCAAGCAAATATCAAACAGGATAAGCGTTGTAATTGGTTCACTAGTATGTCAAATGATTCGAAACTTCAACAAGACCTGGATACAAATTTTGGATTGCGAGTGTACATGTAAACTTGCAAGGATCCCAGTACTAGAATCCTAGCTTGAGACTTACTAACTACTCCACCTACCAGATCCCAAACTTACTACTGTAGCCTAGTAACCTACACTTTAATTATTGTTATTGTGATCTTTTAATTGGGGCGAAGTGCAAATTAATCTATCAATCAATCAATCTATCTTTGATGTATTAAATATCATATAGCTTACTAAGATTACGTACATTACCATCGAAGTGTTATTTGAAACTGTATAGTGAGCATAATCAATGTTAATTAATATACTGTACACACACACAAAAAAAAACTATGGTTACACCTCCTGCGCAATACAAAATGACACCACGAATGAAGGGTTTTTGATAACAGCCTTCTCACATTGGTATCCCTCCGTATGTTTTTTTTTTTTCGACACTGGACATAGGCTTCATCAAGCCCGTCCTTCATTCGTTCTGGTGTCATTTTATATCGCGCAGGAGGTGTAACCATAGTTTTTTTGTTGTATGTACTGTACTTACAATTTTGATCCTCATTTGGTCAAGAAGATGGAGAGAAATAAAGAGACTTTGGTTTATGATTCAATACATAATATATATACTGTAATTCAGAATGGAGGTCATCACAGTACAGTCAAATTAGCATGAAAGTGACCCCCCAAAAAATGATGTCATGGATGCATACACACACACACACACATTCTCGCAGTTTGTTAATTGAGCAAGTGGTGTTCAGGGTAACATATGTTGTGATGTGGTAATCGTTTTATAGGTGATAACAACGGTGAGTGCCTGTGGTTAGGACTTGTGGCCATACAGCTGGACAATTGTAATCACCCCACCCAGAAAAAAAAAAAAAAAAAACTAGATAAATAAAATGTTGTTGTTGTTGTTTTGTGCCTGATTAAACCCAGGCCCGTATTCACAAAAGCACAGTTCACTCTTAAGGGGACAGTTTAGTGTTTGTAATTCTGGAGCAACTGAATCCTCCAAACTATTCCAAGCAACAGAACACCATTATTATTATTGCTCTTCTGGTCCTGTTTCCTAGCATACTTTGGAAGAATCAAGGCACTCTAATATACCAAAAAAAAATTACCACCTTAATTAACTTGTAATTTTGTTGGTAAGCGTTCATTCATGGCAAGGACTATTTATAATAAGACCCAGTACTGCTTCTAATCATAACATAAGCTCATACAAATAAAACAGCAAAGCCATTCACTACTTCGAAATGAACCTGAAACACTTATACTGTGGTGAATTCAGTATTGCCAACATATGAACTAGTCCAACCAAACTCTGATATTATGTTTTGTGAATACAGGCCCTGAGTTTAGGATTAATTGGGTCCAATCCATAAAGTGGCTTTTTGTAACTCCTTTTGGGTATTCTCTGCCTATACTAATGATGATGACGATGACTACAACGAATAATAATAATGATAATAGTAATACCAACAACAACAATGTTTACTGAGTATTTAGCGGAATATTTGCACAGAACGGCATTTCTCCATATGATAAATCCATTAATATTATGTATATATGTAAAGAGGTCATATATCTAATACCTAATGTATAACTGTTACGAGAATAGTTGACAGACACTCCCTGTTTACATTGTAGTCCCTGTGAATCTAATGCATACATAATGATGAAGTCTCCAAGTTCATCAACCAGAAAACAGATGCCCTCATTGGTACCATCTGTGGTGTATACGATGGTGTGGTACGTGTACGATGGCTCCATAGACAAACAATATAGGGCCATCGTACCGGTACCACGCTATCGTCAACACCACTGATCGAATGAGTGGATTTGTTACGTGGCATAGTTTGGAGGAAGCAGAGACCTTCCAATTCACCAACAAAAGAAAATACCCTGAATTAATTGACTTCATTTGTTACGTGGCATAGTTTGGAGGAATCAGAGACCTTCCAATTCACCAACCAAAAAAACCTACCCTTAAATAAATGACCTCATCTATTACGTAGCATTTATCTATAGTTTAGAGGAATCAGAGACCTTGCAACGAAAGAATATACAGTATACCTTTAATTAATTGACCTCTCTTTCAGCAGCTGCCGCCACCTCCTCCTCCTCTTCTCCTGGTGGTGGTAGTGGTGGAGACTCGGGTAAGCGGCGGCGTCTGTGGGGTCTGAGGGGCCTGGTAAAGATGTTCCGACGGCGGGTACGACGACGTGCTGGTGAAGCCACTGCCAGCCCTCAGCCTCCTCAACCCACACTCAGGGCACGGTCCACCTCAGAGCTAGCTGTCGATCTGCAGTACAGGTAGGATGGGTTGTGGTGTGATTATATGTGGAAATAGTTTAACACACGCACATACACACACGATGGAATGATAGAATAACATACAAAACACACACACACGATGGAAGGACAGAATAACAGACAAAATACACACACACGATGGAAGGACAGAATAACAGACAAAATACAGAAACACACACACACACACACACGGTGGAATGATAGAATAACAGACAAAATACAGAAACACACACACACGATGGAAGGATAGAATAACAGACAAAATACAGAAACACACACACACACACGATGGAAGGATAGAATAACAGACAAAAATACAGACACACACACACACGATAGAAGGATAGAATAACAGATTAAATACAGAAACACACACACACACACACACACACGATGGAATGATAGAATAACAGACAAAATACAGAAACACACACACACACACACACGATTGAAGGATAGAATAACTAGCAAAGTACAGAAACACACACACGATGGAATGATAGAATAACAGACAAAATACAGAAACACACACACACACACACACACGATGGAAGGATAGATAACAGACAAAATACAGAAACACACACACACACACACACATGATGGAAGGATAGAATAACAGACAAAGTACTGAAAAACACACAAACACACGATGGAATGATAGGGTAACAGATAAAATACAGAAACACACACACACACACACACACGATGAAATGATAAAATACAAGACAAAATACAGAAAAACACACACACGATGGAAGGATAGAATAACAGATAAAATACAGAAACACACACACACACACACACACGATGGAAGGATAGAATAACAGACAAAACACACACACACACACGATGGAATGATAGAATAACAGACAAAATACAGAAACACACACACACACACGATGATGTAATGGGGCCGAAACAGACAAAGATCAGAAAAGAGATGGATAGACTTGTTACAGAGTGAAGTAGTGGTCACCCTGGTATTGGTTTGGGTCACAGCTGTCAGTAACATGATGTTATTTATGTTTTTTACACACATATTGTAATGGTGACAACAAAAAATGTCTCTGAAAAATCGTAGTTTGAAAAGTTAGACGAATTATTTTAAAGCCAATCCAGGTAACCAGTAAAATAATATGCTTCGGAAAACATCAGCCTATCAGGGAGGGATGCTGCTGGTATGATTGTTGTTGTGAAAGTTGTGACACCAATTCGTCACAAACAGTATTGACTCGACACTGTTGTTACCATACATGTTTAAAAGTGGGTGTTTTTATTTCAAGTCTAGTATGTATCTAAATTTAACTTAGAGTAACTGAGCTTAACTCACCAGAACCCAACCTAAGCCACCAGAACCAACCCACCAGTAATCAAACTAACTGAACCCATTACATCACCAGCTCAACCCACCAGAACCTTGCTTAATCCACCAGAACCTTGCTTAACCCACCAGAACCTTGATTAACCCACCAGAACCCAACCTAACCCACCAGAACCCAACCTAACCCACCAGAACCCAACCTAACCCACCAGAACCCAACCTAACCCACCAGAACCCAACCTAACCCACCAGAACCCAACCTAACCCACCAGAACCCAACCTAACCCACCAGAACCCAACCTAACCCACCAGAACCCAATCTAACCCATCAGAACCCAACCTAACCCACCAGAACCCAACCTAACCTGCCAGAACCCATCCTAACCAGCCAGAACCCATCCTAACCAGCCAGAACCCATCCTCAGCCACCAGAACCCATCCTCAGCCACCAGAACCCATCCTCAGCCACCAGAACCCATCCTCAGCCACCAGAACCCATCCTCAGCCACCAGAACCCATCCTCAGCCACCAGAACCCATCCTCAGCCACCAGAACCCATCCTCAGCCACCAGAACCCATCCTAACCCACCAGTACCCATCCTAACCCACCAGAACCCAACCTAATCCACCAGAACCCAACCAGAACCTCCAAGCTTAACCCACCATAACCCAACTTAAACCCACCATAACCCAACCTAAACCCACCATAACCCAACCTAAACCACCAGAACCTAGCCTAACCCACCAGAACCCAACCTAACCCACCAGAACCTTGCTTAACCCACCAGAACCTAGCCTAGCTCACAGACCCTCTTTCATTCCATTGTACCCCTGCTGCTTTTAGTTATCTTATACCGTATGTATGTTTGTCATTGGTGTAACTTTATACAATATATAAAATCTATTACCATATTTGTAATAAAGTTACTATTGTTACAGTTATATTGATGGGACACTTGGCTGTATGCAGGAATATCTGTAGTGTTAACAATAGTGTAGTACTGGTACGATAGGTCTGTAGTGTGCCTATGAAGTCATCGTACCATCGCCATACCATTGTCAACACCATGAACCTTCTGTAGTGTCTGTAGTGTTGACAATAGTATGGTACTGGTACGATAGGTCTGTAGTGTGCCTATGGAGTCATTGTACCAGCACCATACCATTGTCAACACCATGAACCTTCTTTACATACGCCCTCTGTATCAAGAGAATACAACTAACCGGTTTCCTCTCACCACAGCGGAACCAGTGGACCATATAACCAGGGTCTGAGTGTATCCCATGACTCTGTATTCACCCCTGACACCACCAATGATCATCACAACCATCATGGCCACCACAACCCTCCACCAGCCCTCGCCATAGCCACCAGGGGGGTCAATATGGTGAGTCATAAAGGAAAAGGTCAGCTGCTGAGGTTCCTGAGGTGTTCTTGTACAGTCGGTGGCAGAAGTCGTTTTGCCTTACCTGCTTCACTGAAACATGCAGTGTTCATGGACTCGAGAAGTATGCACGTTTTCTACACCTAATAATCTTGAGTCTATGAACATCGCATGCCTCGGTGAAGCAAGTGAGGTGACAGGACTTTTGCTGCCAACTGTACACTATAACACAAACACCTACAGTACAGTATTTCTTTTTGTCATGTGTATTTAAGGGGATGGCATACTTTTAGTACATTAGAGTGCATTGATTCCATCATAGTATGCCAGGAAATGGGACCAGATTAACAAAAATAATGGTGGCCTGTTGCATGGAGTAGTTTGAAGGAATCAGTTACTCCAGATTTACCAACCAACTATGTACTTCCCCCTTAATTAATCATCTATCCAAACCATGTCTAGCAGTCTTCACGTAATGGTTTAAAAACAAAACAAATTATAGCACTGTGACATCAGGAGAAGAAAAGACATAAACTGAGGATCTGTATTTACTCAGGAGTACGCTTCCAAATCTTGCAACAATTGTGAAATAATTAAATGGTCTTTGTGCTGTATACAGTATAGTAATTACCATACCACATTTATTACATTGTATACAGTAGTTTTTTTTATATTCAGAATTAATATTTTGAGGTTATTATATAAATTAGTAAATTATTCTTCCAAAGAATAGAACACAAGGCCCATGAAAGTGTTGCATGGAGATACTTTGGATATTTGTCTAATTTTGAGTGTACTATGGATTAATATTGAAGTCTGTGTGAAATCTGGTTGCCATATTGATCACTGAACTGAAGTGCACCAAAGGGTTTTGTTGCTCTCAAAATCTTATCACCTTATCAATACAATGATAAAGATTACAATTTGGTGATAGTGGATGAGGTGGAGTGGGGGAGGGAAGGGGGAGAGGTACAATACTTACCTCACCTGTTTTGTAACCTATGGTGTTTAATCATTCGTAATTTTCATGCTATTCTGGTTTCTGTCTACCATTTTCTTTTTGCTTCCTTTTGTTCACTTATTGGCCCCATCACTCTTCCTTCTATCATATCTTCCCTCTTACAAACCCTCCTCTCTATTATAGCCCCTCCCATCTCCCCTTCCACATTCCCTCATCCCATCCCACACACAATCATACCCCTCCTGATCCCTATCATACCCTGTTCTTCATTCAGTATACTTACAGTGGTGTTGGTGGTGAGGTGTAGTGAGGATACTGTTACATTTTCAACATAATGAAAACAAATTCTGAACTCTGGGAGTTGAAGCAAAACCAGGATATTCTTTTTGTTTTACTTCCATATCATATACATAATACTGTAGTATTTAGCTCTTCATGTACCATTAGATAGACATTTTGGGAATTTGATTTCTGCAAAATCGAGAGATGTACTGCACAGTATGTTTGATTATGGAGAAAAGAAAATTTCTCTTTCAAAATAGAAACTTAAACAGGCCTTTTTTTACTCGAAAACAAATGATTCTCTAATTACATAATAAAGTAAATAACAATGTCGAGGAGCAAAGACATGTGAAAAGACTTTCGCAACTTTGAAACAAGAAAAAACAATTGTGAAAAAGAAGAATAAAAAAGATAAGAATAACCATGATACAAGATAAAACCAATGTTGATATAGTAAGTACGGTATTGTTCTGGGGAACTCCACTGTCCTTCCCTGGTCATTTTGTTGTACTGTAGATATTTGCATCATAGAAAGTTATTCATGTTAAATATTTAAAGACTTTTACCATCTAGGCATTAGTTTACTCTTTTATTGTTAATGGCATTCTTCCTGTAGGTTCAACATATACTGTAGTAGAGTCTTCCATATCTAGTTATTTCAATCATGGGTCTTTACTGAGCACCTCACCCATTCCTAGTCTCTGTGGCCTTCTCCTCAGTGCTCTCCCTTCAATTTGTATACTATACTGCATTCATATCCTCCCTCACCACCTGTGCCCCGTTATTTAACTACATTATATTTGTTGTCCCATCCTCATTGGTGAGGAAAATTTGAACTGCATTGTTACTGTGTTAGTATAGAAAATAAGAGGCAGTGTCATAGTGTCCAAAATCATTAGTTTATATATTCTGGAGTGTGGAGAAGGTACAATACTGTATGTACAGTACAGTATAGTTAAAACAGAATCAAAATATGAATGACTAAGTTTGGTTTACCAACCCTCATACAGATAACATAATTATATCTCTTGTTATCTCCCAAAGTGCTACTATCTCATGATTTTACTGTTAAAGGGAATAGATATCATGAAGGTACTTGGAAAAGGTTAATAGGTGAAGGATGGATGTTGTGTAAGGGCAATTAATTTGGAGTACACTCTATGCAATAAAGTTTCCCATGTTTTTAATACACACACCATGTGGGTTATGCTTTTGCCCATGTTTCTGTTGTGAAATTAATGTCTCGAATTGTTGAGAGATTTCTATGAATGTAGGGGTTATTTTGCTGGAGTTTATATCTGATACCCTAAATATATATGACAAGCAGATATATACATACAGGTATATATTGACCAAAGTATAGGAGAGCATGTGGAGTCCAAGCAAATCTGTGAGTCTCCTAACACCATGGAAAACATTCCTTGTAGGGCAGAGAATTATTATTCTGTGGAATAATTGAATGGAGCAGTGAATTGGAAATTATTTGCAGTATGGAAAAGGAATGTTCAAGAGAGCAAAGAGATATGGAAAGACACAGTAGCCTGGAGTTTCCTTCACTTTCTTTCTATCCTACGAGTCTCTGCCACTCCTAAGTAACTTATGGAATATCTCATTTCATCCACATTATGTCCTTGATGATATTCAACAACTAATACCCTTCCTTACTTTGCTTGTATGACTACCAGGCTGAACTAAAGGCTGCCCTGCGACACAGACGAGGGGACGACTCTGGGTCTGGTGATGATGATCCTGGCTTACCTCGGTCCCCTCCCACCTCACCCACCACACTCGATGTTCTCAATCACGGGCTCAAGGTGGGTTTTGTGTTGTGCATGTGTGTTTGTAAGTACAGATCACTTTTGATGTACAAACATATTTGGTAAAAGAGCATAATGTTAACCACCGAAAGGATTTACGAGTCTTGCATCTCAATACTTGAGACTGCAGTGAATGGTCTGTCCATCTGTCTATCTATCTATCTGTCTATCTGTCTATCTATCTATAGCTCTGATGCCTCACTCACTCTGAGAACTCCCAAGGAGGTGGCCATGACAGAAGGGTCTTCAGTTCTCCCAGTTCCAACGCTCCCTCTTTGCATGGTCAAGCCCTCCCTTACATTCACATTTCTCTCATGTACTCTTCCATCCTGAAACTATATATGTGTGTGACATCAGGCCAAACATTGACTGAAATATCCTATGATGTATTTTTGGCAGGTAGCATTGTTGTTTTAATGGTCATACCTTCATATGATGCAACATAAAGAAATTACTGTGTTAGATGAGTTTAGGAATCTCACCATTTAGATACTCACATTAGATATTCAGAGTCATCAAGATAGAGTGATGTAGCCTTTACTGGCAGTGAATTGTAATGGATTACATACAGTATTGTACAGCTGTAGTACATAGTTGTACCTGCAAGTAATGAATTTCCTTTCCCTTGCTCTCTCATCCACCATAAACTTACCATATCAGCAAATGGAACCTCTATCACGGTCTTATCTATGAGTCATGTAAATTTATGATTATCATTTAATAATAACCTGGAAGAGCAGCAGTAGTTGTATTTATGTAGCTGTATATACCTACTTGTAACATATAATAACTGAGCTATACTTATGCTGTATTGTCTCAATATTTATATTGATTTAAAAGCTGTGGATTCTACCAGTCTTCTTTATCCCTTTGTCCAGACCATTCCGGTATGAGTACACCTGTATTGAGTGTTTTTCTTTTTTTTTTCTTCCCCCCCCCCCCCCTTTCGTGCATCACAACTTTAATTTTCTTTCGTGTCCCCTTCCCCTCCTCTCTTCCCCTACTAACAAATAATTTCTATATTTAATGCTTGAAAACCCTTCATTAGTGAACAAAAAATAAAGTTCTGTAGGCAATTCATTTCCATCAGGCTGAAATAAAACGGAAAAGGAAACCAGTGCCCTGAACCCAGTTGGAAAGATGAACTCTAGACCATTTCTTTCTTTCCCACCAGGCGTCATCACGGGCGACCCAAAGCACCTGCAGTGATGGATCCTTGCTCTCTATGGGCAGCTCCGAGAACGATGAGGTCAGTCAGTGCTTTTCATGAGTTGAGTGGGTACAGTAAACCCTCGATATAAGATGATTAAAATTAGCGCACACATATATCCTTTTTTTAACACAGGCTTAGTATATCACTTAGTGTGTATGGTAATGAATAACAGAAGCCTGGGAAAATATTTGGTGGTCTTCAATGAGTGTAAAATGAAGCGCTGGTGGATGTAAATATTAATTCATTGTTTATCGAGGGTGTTCTGTTGTTGGCCTCTTAATGTGATTGTAATTATGAGCCACATCTATGAAGGATGCTTTTGAAGGTGTTGGAAATTTGTACAGTTGATTAGGTGTCTTAAAGTCTGTGAAAAGAAAGTGTTAGTTATCCGGCATAGAGAGGAAATAAGAGAGACAACGATACATAGAAATAATTGGATTGAAGGTCTGAGGTAGAGATGAAGATATAAAGTAAGTGTCTGGGAGGGAGGGAAAGGAAACGAGGCAGTGGCAGGGAATATAAAGGAGGAAAGAGAGAGAGGAAGAGTAAGGGGTGGATAGAGGGAAAAACAATAGGAAAAAAAAGTAAGGTGAATGAGAAATGAATAGTAAGAGGGAAGGGGAGAGTGAGGAAGTGTGTAGAGGAAGAGGGAGAGAGAAAGGAATATATAAGTGAGAGAGGGAGTAAGAGAGAGGAGAGAGATGGTGTGTCAGTGAGAGAAAGGAAGTTATAAGAGACACGGAGAGATTGAAGAAGGGTCAGTGGCAGAGAGAGAGAGAGACAGTGGGGGAAGAGGGAGGGAGAGTAACTGTAAGAGGGGAGAGGGGCAGTCCTGACTCTGCAAAATATTTTCGCTCTTAATACTGTCGTCTGTTGTCTTGGAAGCTCAGGAGGAATTGGTGGGAGAGTTAAAGTGAGTAGTGAGAGTTATAGTGAGTAGTGAGAGTTATGGGGAAGTGGGAGAGTTATAGTGAGTAGTGAGAGTGTGTAGCTGACGTTTGAGTAGAGGAAGGAAGATGTGTATAAGTAAGATGTGTGACTTTTTCATCTGATTCCTTGGCCATCTTATTCTCCCTCTTTTCTCACACTTTCTTTCCTATCTTTTTTCATGCTCTCTTTTCCCCTATTCTTTCACACAATTTAATCACTATTGTCCTTCTCTCACACTCACCTTTTCTCCATTCTTTCCATAAATTTCTCATCTTACTTGACATTTTTCCCTATTCCTCTCTCTGTCTCTGTCTCTCTCTGTCTCTCTGTCTCTCTCTCTCTCTGTCTCTCTGTCTCTCTGTCTCTCTCTCTCTCTGTCTCTCTGTCTCTCTGTCTCTCTCTCTCTCTCTCTCTCTCTCTCTCTCTCTCTCTCTCTCTCTCTCTCTCTCTCTCTATCTCTATCTCTATCTCTATCTCTATCTCTATCTCTATCTCTATCTCTATCTCTATCTCTATCTCTATC
>JAWQEG010009372.1:0-21591 GCA_033782935.1 Petrolisthes cinctipes
ACGGTACTTTTGGCATTATTATTATTATTATTTCTCCTGTATAATCTCCACAACTTTAATAATCATTTAACTTTATATGTAAAAAAATAAAAATATCCACAACGCTTATATGGTATTTGGTACAAAATTATGAATGTGTGTGTGTGTGTGTGTGTTTCTCTTACTCTGTGTGTGTGTGTGTGTGTGTGTGTGTGTGTCAACCTTCATGTTTTTTTACCTCACCTTTCCTTCGTGTTGTTGTGAGTAGAGGTCACGTCTTGGGGCAGGGGGGGGCGGGGGCAGGGGGAGAGGGGGGGTCGGGTCCTGGGCTGGAAAAGGTTGACAAGTGGGCGGGAAAACTGTCGATAAAATGGGCGGAAAAAAAATAATTGGGCGGGTAAATCGTTGACTAGTGGGTGGAAAAATTGCGCGGGAAAAAAATAACTGCGCGGGAAAATGGTGACAAAAGCGCGGGAAAAAAATAATTGCGCGGGAAACTTGTGTGACAAATGCGCTGGAAAATGTTGACAAAATGGGCGGGAAAATGTCGACAAATGGGCGGGAAAATGGTGACAAAAGCGCGGGAAAATGTTGACAAATGCGCGGGAAAATGTCGACAAATGCGCGGGAAAAAAAAATAACTGCGCGGGAAAATGGTGACAAGAGCGCGGGAAAAAATATAATTACGCGGGAAACTTATGTGACTCACTATGTAAAAAAAAAAAAATAAAAAAAATAAAAAAGGACTCATGTGACTCACTATGTAAAAAAAAAAAAAAAAAATACTGGTGACAGGTTTCAATGTGTGTTTTAGTGGATAGTCACGTCTGTCTTCACAAACATATGTTTTATTTCTTTTTTTTTCTGCGTGTGTGTGTGTGTGTGTGTGTGTGAAAGGTATTATAGGTATGTGTGTGTGAAAGATATTATAGGTATGTGTGTGTGTGTGTGTGTGTGTGAAAGGTATTAACCAAACCTAACCTAACCAAACCTAACCAAACTTAACCTAACAAACCTAACCTAACCAAACCTTGCCTAACCAAACCTAACCTGGCCTAACCTAACCGAACCTAACCTGGCCTAACCAAACCTTGCCTAACCAAACCTTGCCTAACCTAACCTAACCTAACCAAACCTAACTTGGCCTAACCTAACCTAACCTAACCAAACTTAACCTAACAAACCTAACCTAACCTAACAAACCTAACCTAACCTAACCTAACCGAACCTTGCCTAACCAAACCTTGCCTAACCTAACCTAACCTAACCTAACCTAACCAGGCCTAACCTAACCTAACCTAACCTAACCTAACCGAACCGAACCTAACCAAACCTTGCCTAACCTAACCTAACCAGGCCTAACCTAACCTAACCTAACCTAACCAAAACTTGCCTAACCTAACCTAACCAGGCCTAACCTAACCTAACCTAACCTAACCAAACCTTACCTAACCAAACCTTGCCTAACCTAACCTAACCATACCTAACCTAACTGACCCAAACTAAACCTAACAGAAAACTGGAGATAAACAAGTCCATCAAATATTACCACGAAACACACACACAAACACACACACCTATAATAATAATAATAATAATAATAATAATAATAATAATAATAATAATAAGACATGGTTCAGGTTAGGTTGGTTAGGTCAAGTCATTTTAGGTCAGGTCAGGTTGGTTTGGTAAGATTAGGTTAGGTTAATTTAGTTCGGTTAGGTTAGCTTGGTGAGATTAGATTAGGTTAGGTTAGGTTGGTGAGATTGGATTAGGTTAGGTTAGGTTAGGTCAGGTTGGATTACTGTAGGTTAGGTTAGGTTAGCTTAAATTATTTTAGGTTAGCTCAATTTAGGTCAGGTCAGGTTGGTTTAGTTAGGTTAGGTGAGGTCATTTTAGGTCAGGTCAGGTCGGTTTAGTTAGGTTTGTTTAGGTTAGGTTAGGTTAGGTCAGGTCAGGTTAGGTTAGGTTAGGTCAGGTTAGGTTAGGTTATGTCAGGTCAGGTCGGTTTAGTTAGGTTTGGTTAGGTCAGGTCAGGTTGGTTCGTCTGACAAAAAGAATCTATTACCTCAATAATTATATCCCTTAAAATAAAAATAAAAATATAATCATTACCTCCCTCTTTTGTTACTACATAAATAATAATAATAATACACAGCATTCCCTTGATATAATAAGATGATTAATTAAATCTAGTATATACATAATATTATATCCTTTTAACATAGGCTTAGTAAATCACATACCTGGGAACACACACACACACACACACACACATACACACACACACACACACACACACTATTCTTTTAACACCGGGTCAGTAAATCACTTAGTGTGTATGGTAATGAATAACACACACACACAGACACACACACTCACACTATTCTTTTAACACAGGCTTAGTAAATCACTTAGTGTGTATTGTAATGAATAACACACACACACACACTATTCTTTTAACACACTCAGTAAATCACTTAGTGTGTATGGTAATGAATAACACAAGCCTGGGAACACACACACACACACTATTCTTTTAACACAGGGTCAGTGAATCTCTCAGTGTGTATGGTAATGAATAACACACACACACACACTATTCTTTTAACACAGGCACAGTAAATCCCTAATTAGTGTGTATGGTAATGAATAATACACACACACATACACACACACACACACTATTCTTTTAACACAGGGTCAGTGAATCTCTCAGTGTGTATGGTAATGAATAACACACACACACACATAGACACACACACACTATTCTTTTAACACAGGCTTAGTAAATCACTTAGTGTGTATGGAAATGAATAATACACACACACACACACACACACACTATTCTTTTAACACAGGTTCAGTAAATCACTTAGTGTGTATGGTAATGAATAACACACACACACACACACACACTATTCTTTTAACACAGGCTTAGTAAATCACTTAGTGTGTATGGTAATGAATAACACACACACACTATTCTTTTAACACAGGCTCAATAAATCATTAAATAACCAGTATAGTAATGAATAACACAAGCCTGGGAACACACACACACACACACACACACACACACACTATCCTTTTAATTTAGTGTGTATTATAATGAATAACACAATTTTGAAGAAGATATGATAATTATATATTGTACTCACCATGTGTGTTGATGTTGATGACTTCATATTGATTGATGTAGCTGTGTTGACGTTTTTGTGTTGATTGATGTAGCTGTATTGATGTTTTTGTGTCGATTGATTTAGCTGTGTTGACGTTTCCGTGTCGATTGATGTAGCTGTATTGATGTTTTTATGTCGATTGATGTAGCTGTATTGATGTTTTTGTGTCGATTGATGTAGCTGTATTGATGTTTTTGTGTCGATTGATGTAGCTGTATTGATGTTTTTGTGTCGATTGATGTAGCTGTATTGACGTCTTCATTATGATTGATTTAGCTGTATTGATGTAGCTGTGTTGATGTCTTCGTGTCGATTGATGTAGCTGTGTTGACGTTTCCATGTTGATTGATGTAGCTGTATTGATGTTTTTGTGTCGATTGATGTAGCTGTATTGACGTGTTTGTGTCGATTGATTTAGCTGTATTGATGTCTTTGTGTTGATTGCCTTAGCTGTATTGATGTTTTTGTGTCGATTGATGTAGCTGTATTGACGTTTTTGTGTCGATTGATTTAGCTGTATTGATGTCTTCATGTCGATTGATTTAGCTGTTTTCACGTTTTTGTGTCGATTGATGTAGCTGTATTTATGTCTTCGTGTCGATTGATGTAGCTGTATTGACGTTTCCGTGTTAACTGATGTAGCTGTATTGACGTGTTTGTGTCGATTGATGTAGCTGTATTGACGTGTTTGTGTCGATTGATGTAGCTGTATTGACGTCTTCATTATGATTGATATAGCTGTATTGATGTTTTTGTGTCGATTGATGTAGCTGTATTGATGTTTTTGTATTGATTGATGTAGCTGTATTGATGTTTTTGTGTCAATTGATGTAGCTGTATTGATGTTTTGTGTTGATTGATGTAGCTGTATTGATGTCTTTGTATTGATTGATGTAGCTGTATTGATGTCATTGTGTTGATTGATGTAGCTGTGTTGACGTTTCAGTGTTGATTGATGTAGCTGTGTTGATGTTTTTGTGTCGATTGATTTAGCCGTGTTGACGTTTCCGTGTCGATTGATGTAGCTGTATTGACGTCTTCATTATGATTGATTTAGCTGTATTGATGTTTTTGTATTGATTGATTTAGCTGTATTGATGTTTTTGTGTCGATTGATGTAGCTGTGTTGACGTTTCCGTGTCGATTGATGTAGCTGTATTGATGTTTTTGTGTCGATTGATGAAGCTGTATTGATGTCTTTGTGTTGATTGATGTAGCTGTATTGATGTCTTTGTGTCAATTGATGTAGCTGTGTTGATATAAGTTAGCAGTCTTCAGTGTTGATGTAGCTGTGTTGAAGTCACCTCGTATTTTTTTTTCTATATACATACACTCCTTCATCTCGACACTGGGAAATGTTACAAAGGACTGATGAGACTCACTAGAGAACGCCACGACTATTGTCATTTGTACCGTAAACAGGAACCGAGTCAGCTTCGATCTATGAATACTGAATGAAGCATAAAGGCCTCGCGAGACAACTTAGTGTGTATGGTAATGAATAACACACACACACACTATTCTTTTAACACAGGCTTAGTAAATCACTTAGTGTGTATGGTAATGAATAACACACACACACACACTATTCTTTTAACACAGGCTTAGTAAATCACTTAGTGTGTATGGTAATGAATAACACACACACGCACTATTCTTTTAACACAGGCTTAGTAAATCACTTAGTGTGTATGGTAATGAATAACACACACACACACTATTCTTTTAACACAGGCTTAGTAAATCACTTAGTGTGTATGGTAATGAATAACACACACACACACTATTCTTTTAACACAGGCTTAGTAAATCACTTAGTGTGTATGGTAATGAATAACACACACACACACTATTCTTTTAACACAGGCTTAGTAAATCACTTAGTGTGTATGGTAATGAATAACACACACACACACTATTCTTTTAACACAGGCTTAGTAAATCACTTAGTGTGTATGGTAATGAATAACACACACACACAACAAGAATCTAATCCAAGTTATTTGAATTAATATAAGTCAAGTTGTTGTTATTGTTTTGATGTCATTATTATTATTATTCCTCCATATGTCAGGATATACTTCACTTTGATCACTATATAATTATACATTCGACTGGACAATTATTATTTTCCATGTTTTTGCAGCACCTCATAATAATAATAATTGAGGGGGTTGAGTTGACATAAGGTGTTGTTGTATGATTATATTTTGATATGATACTGATTTATTTGCACGATGTTTGTTAAGGGGGTGCGGGAGTAGGGGGACAGGCTTGAGGGGGTTTTGGGGAGTGCGGGAGTAGGGGGACAGGCTTGGAGGGTGGTTTGGGGGGTGCGGGAGTAGGGGTACAGGCTTGGAGGGTGGTTAGAGGGGTGCAGGAATAGGGGACAGGCTTTCTACCCACCCCAAGCCTGTCCCCTTATACCCGCACCCCCCAAGCCTGTCCCCCTACTCCCGCACCCCCTTAAGTGGAGGAATCGTTTGCTCCAGATTCATCAACAGTGTCCTAAAATTGGAGGTTAGTGAGTCCTTCAAATATTGCCACGAAACACACACACACACACACACACACCTATATGGAGGGAGCTTGTTTCGTGGCATAGTTAGTTAGTTAGGAGGAATCAGAAGCCTCCAGGTCTCATACACTTATAAAAACTGGCGAGATAATTTTGACTCACGAGTATAAGGGTCGATTCCACAGTGGTTGGTATTGGTTTGTAAGCACGCAAACGAAAGAATCTTAGCCTTGTAAATGACTTATGGGTGAATTGTTTAAGGAATTTGGTGAATAAACTATACAGTGATCATCATTATTATTACTGGTGTTATTATTATCATTATTATTATTATCTAACAGTTTGATATATTTTGTGAATACGGATACTCACCTTTTGGAAAATAATGAAGCCTTACAAGTGTGGTTGGTTTGGAAGCTTACAAACCAATACCACTGTGGAATGGACCCTTAAGGCCCGTCCACACGATCGAGCAGTGCTCGCGAACACAAGTGAGCTGTTTGCCTGTCGATGGGCTTACCGCTTGTGTTCGCGAACACACCAGCAAACTGCCCTTGCTGGTGGTGGTTCGAATTCAATGAACACTGCGGCTACCCATAGTACCCAGTAGTATGACGTCGCTGCCACACACACCAGGTTTCCTATGGAGCCAAGGGGCCGTAGTTGTCAGTATTATCGCTGGCAATCGAGCAACATGTGAAATGTAGGACCTATTTGAGTCCATTCTCAAGTATTTTATGAAGTCATTCGTATTGCCAGCTTTTAATTCCCATAATTTTGTCACATGACTTCCCAACTGTTTTCTTTACACCATTTGTCTTTCTGCATTGTGTTCCTTTTCTTCCTCACCCACATAGCAATTATTATGCTATACACTTGCGTTCCTCATTATTAAAATTAGGCACCATAGGCACTGTCTTACCTTGTCGACCACCTGCTTTAGCTCCTGCCCGTCTGTGTCTGTGACTGGTGAGACACATTCGATTGGACACCACAACAAGAGTGCCCGCCGCGTGCACAAGCGGTAAGTCCGTCAACAGGCGAACAGCTCGCTTGTGTTCGCGAGCACTGTTCGATCGTGTGTACGGGCCTTTAGTAAATCACCAACACGTGGTTTGGTTTGTTGACAGTCGGAAGGAACCATCTTGATTTCTGTCTCACTAATATTTTTGATTACTAAAGTTAGTTATTGTGTTTATTTATACGTCAAATTGTGTTTATTTATTCGTCTAATTATATGCGTTGATAAATGTGATATACAAATACTTAAAATGGAAGATCTATATTGCTTGATAATAGATAAATTGGTCGAGAATGTTATCTTACTTATCTATCCCCAAATGGAGATGGGAAATAATAAGGAGAGGAGAGAATGAGAGGAAGGGAGAATAAGGGAGAGAGGAGAGAATGAGAATAAGGGAGAGAGGAGAGAATGAGAGGAAGGGAGAATAAGGGAGAGAGGAGAGAATGAGAGGGAGGGAGGGAGAGAGGAGAGAAGGGAGAGAGAGAGGGAATAAGGGAGAGAGGAGAGAATGAGATGAGGGAGGGAGAATAAGGGAGAGAGGAGGGAGGGAGAATAAGGGAGAGAGGAGAGAATGAGAGGGAGGGAGAATAAGGAAGGGAGAGAGAATAAGGGAGAAGGAAGAGAATAAGGGAGATAGAAGAGAAGGAAGAGAATAAGGGAGATAGAAGAGAATGAAGAGAGAGGAGAGAGGAGAGAACGAGATAATGGAGAAAGGGATAAAAGAGAATGAAGAGAGGAGAGAACGAGATAAGGGAGAGAGGAGAGAACGAGATAAGGGAGAGGAGAGAATGAAGATAATGGAGAGAGGAGAGAATGAAGATAATGGAGAGAGGAGAGAATGAGGAGAGAGGAGAGAGGAGAGAATGAAGAGAGAGAGAGGGAGAGAACGAGATAAGGGAGAGAATGAAGAGAGAGGAGATAGGATAGAAGGGAGGGAGAATAAGGGAAAAAGGGATAAAAGAGAATGAAGAGAGAGGGAGAGAGGAGAGAACGAGATAGGATAGAAGGGAGGGAGAATAAGGGAGAAAAGAGAATGAAGAGAGAGGAGAGAACGAGATAAGGGAGAGAGGAGAGTATGAAGATAATGGAGAGAATGAAGAGAGAGGAGAGAGGAGAGAATGAAGATAATGGAGGAGACAGGAGAGTCAAGACAGAATTCCAGTGTTCATAAATTGGTTTAGTTTGGGGAAGTTTGAAGGCGTTGCGTGGCGTTGGTTGGTGTCCTTCACTCTAGTCTGTCTATCTCCCTCCTTCTGTCCTGTCTATCTCTCTCTGTGCTGTCTATGTCTCTCTTTGTTCCGTCTATATCTCTCTGTACTGTCAATCTCCCTCCCTCTGTCTGTTCTGTCTATCTCCCTCACTGTCTGTACTGTCTATCTCTCTCCCTCTGTCTGTTGTCTCTCTCTCTCTGTTCTGTCTATCTCTCTCTGTACTATCTATCTCTGTTCTGTCTTCTATCTCCCTCCCTCTGTTCTGTATTCTGTCTATCTCCCTCCCTCTCTCTGTACTGTCTATCTATGTTCTGTCAATGGCTATCTGTTCTCTCTCTTTCTCTGTTCTGTCTATCTCTGTCTGTACTATCTATCTCTGTTCTGTCTTCTATCTCCCTCCCTCTGTCTGTTATGTCTCTCTCTCTCTGTACTGTCTATCTCTTTCTTTGTTCTGTCTATCTATATATGTTTGTTCTGTCAATGGCTATCTGTTCTGTCTATCTTTTTCTCTGTTTTGTCTATCTCCCTCCCTCTGTTCTGTCTGTCTCTCTCTCTCTCTCTGTTCTGCCTGTATTTGTTCTATCTCTATCTTTCTATGGCTATCTCTGTTCTGCCTATCCCTCTCTGTACTGTCTGTCTTTCTTTCTCTCTATTTCTGTTCTGTCTATCTGTCTCCCTCAGTTCTGTTTATCTCTATCTCTGTTCTGTTTACCTCTCTCTGTTCTGTACTGTTTATCTCTCTCTGTTCTGTACTGTTTATCTCTCTCAGTTCTCTCTCTCTCTCTGTCTCCCTCAGTTCTGTTTATCTCTCTCTCTCTCTTCCATAAGCACTAAATACTGCAAATAAACAACAACAACAACAACATTAGGATATTAAAACACACTATGTAATTATACCTTATGAGTTAGTGTCTTTTATTACTTAGTAAAGGGACTTAGGGGTAAACATTTTTAAGGCGTGTTTGTGTGTGTGTGTGTGTGTGTGTGTGTGTGTGTGTGTGTAATATCTAGCTTGCTATTTAGAAGGCGATTGTGTGTGTGTGTGTGTGTGTGTGTGTGTGTGTGTGTGTTTGTGTTTGTGTGTGTTTGTGTTTGTGTGTGTGTATGTGTGTGTGTGTGTGTGTGTGTGTGTGTTGGGGGAAAACAATCTATCTATCTATATATATTTAAGGCGAGTGTGTGTGTGTGTGTGTGTGTGTGTGTGTGTGTGTGTGTGTGTGTGTGTGTAACATTTATATATCTATCTATCTATATTTAAGGCGAGTGTGTGTGTGTGTGTAACATCTATTTATTTATCTATCTATAAGGTGTGTGTGTGTGTGTGTGTAACATCTATTTATCTTAAAGGTGTGTGTGTGTGTGTGTGTGTGTGTGTGTGTGTGTGTGTGTGTGTGTGTGTGTGTGTGTGTGTGTGTATCTTTAAGGCGAGTGGTGGGTTGGTGACCTAACCTGACATAACACACACACACACACATTCCTTCATCCTCAGGTCAGAATAGATCAGCCAGTTGAAGGACGGAGATAATACAGTACAGTGTGATACAATACATTAATACTATCTATCTATCTATCTATAGCTCCGACGCCTCGTTCCCTCCGGGAACTCCCCCCAAGGGGGTGGCCACGGCAGAAGTGTCTCCAGTTCTCCCTGTTCCAACACTCCCTCCTTACTTGGTCCATCCCTACTCTGTCCCTCACATTACTCTCCTTTACATACTCTTCCACTCTGTTCTGCCATCTAACCGGTGGTCTGCCTCTCACACCAGGTGCCACAACTTCACTTCCATACACCTTCTTTACAAACTCCACACTTTGAATTCTCTCTACATGTCCAAACCATCTCAATGTATTACGCTTCACTCTCTCAACCACTCCACACTCAATACCAATTGCCTTCTCACTCATACCACATCTCTCATACACACACACACTTAATACCAATTGCCTTCTCACTCATACCACATCTCTCATACACACACACACTCATTACTTTCTCCATCCCATCTAGTAAGTCCACATGCTCCTCTCAAGTAACTCATTTCCACAGCACCTATTCTACATCTCTCATACACACACACTCTCATTACTTTCTCCATCCCATCTAGTAAGTCCACATGCTCCTCTCAAGTAACTCATTTCCACAGCACCTATTCTAGACTGATGAGCCCTACTCCATGTCCATGTCTCTGACGCATATGTCAGTGTTGGCAGGATTATACTATTTCGTAGTCCCCTTTTCACTTCCATACTCACACTTCTACCCTTCATAATCCTCCCCAGTGATCCTATGACCTGTCTACCCTTCACTGCTCTCTCCCTAATTTCTCCTTCCATACTTCCATGTTTACACAAAACTGTACCCAGGTACTTAAACTCCTTCACTTCCTCCATCCTCTCGCCCCTCAGAGTTATCTCACAAAATACAAATAATAAAATACATTAATATAAATAAAATACAGTAAAATATGTTATGTTATGTTTATAAATTAATATAAATGACACAATGTTGTAATGCTGTTATGTTATGTTTAAAGTAGAATAATAATAATACAATAACGTACACATTATTACATGAAAAATAATACAATAACATACAAATTATTATATGAAAAATAATACAATAACAAAAATAATACAATACAGAAATGCTATGTTATGTTATGCTTAAAATACAATACAAATTAATACAGTACAATGGCATACAACACAGTGATGTTATGTTATTATGCTTACAAATTAATACAAAATAATACAATACAGAAATGCTGTTATGCTTATAAATTAATACAAAATAATACAATACCATACAACACAGTTATTATGCTTATAAATTAATACAAAATAATACAATACAGTAATGCTGTTATGTTATGCTTATAAATTAATACAAAATAATACAATAACATACAATACAGTAATACTTATGGTATTATGCTGACAAAATCACTTCAGTACTGTATTAAAAAATAAATAAAATATATTACAGTATTACAATGAGAAGCAAAATATTATAATGATGCAAAATTAACACAAATAACAATAACAACAACAACAAAAAACCAAAGAAAAAATAACGACAACAAACAAAATTATCAATATATTTTTTATCATACTTTATTTTAGTTAGCTTTTAATATTTTTTTATTTATTTTATTTTATTTAGGTTTTAATATTTTTTTTTTTTTTTTTTTTTTTTTTTGAGAAGAAACAGAAGAGAAAAGTTAAGTTGATATTATTTGACCCAAGGACTGAGGATGAAGGAAATGAATTGTTGTATTATGTATGATGAGCCAATAAACTGACTACTGTATACTGTATTATGTATGATGAGCCAATAAACTGACTACTGTATACTTTATGAGAGATGTATTTCATGTCAACAGCCACGGATTATCAAAATGGTTAATAGATTTGTATCCGCGTTGGCAATACATGCAATATCTCAATTATTCACATTTTTAATTAATTTGTATCTGCGTTGGCAATACATGTAATATCCGATTTGTTCACATTTTTTAATTAATTTTTATCTGCGTTGGCAATACATACAATATCCGAATTATTCACATTTTTTATTAATTTGTATCTGCGTTGGTAATACATGTAATATCAGAATTATTCACATTTTTTATTAATTTGTATCCGCATTGGCAATACATGTAATATCCGAATTATTCACATTTTTTATTAATTTGTATCTGCGTTGGCAATACATGCAATATCCACATCGACAATACAAGCAACATCCACACGCTTGGTTTGAGAATGAGGATATAAGGATATTACTCATCCACAATTAATTTTTCTCATATCCGCAATTTTTTTTTCTCATATCCACAATTAATATTTCTCATATCCACAATTTTTTTTTCTCATATCCGCAATTTTTTTTTCTCATATCCGCAATTTTTTTTTCTCATATCCGCAATTAATTTTTCTCATATCCTCATCTGCAATTTTTTCTCATATTCTCATCCACAATTAATATTTCTCATATCCAAATTTTTTTTCTCATATCCTCATCCACAATTAATTTTTCTCATATCCACATTTTATTTTTCTCATATCCGCAATTTTTTTTTCTCATATCCGCAATTTTTTTTCTCGTATCCACAATTTTTTTTCTCATATTCTCGTCCACAATTAATTTTTCTCATATCTTCATCCACATCCGCAATTTATTTTTCTCATATCCGCAATTTTTGAAAAGTTGAAAATCCGCATATGCAATTTTTGAAAAGTTGAAAATCCGCAAATGCAATTTTTGAAAAGTTGAAAATCCGCATATGCAATTTTTTAAAAGCTGAAAATTCACATCTGCAATTTTTGAAAAGTTGAAAATCCGCATACGCAATTTTTGAAAAAGTTGAAAATCCGCATATGCAATTTTTGAAAAGTTGAGAATTCGCATATGCAATTTTTGATAAGTTGAGAATTCGCATCGGCAATTTATTAAAAGCTGATATCCGCAATTTTATACATGCAATACATCTCTCATACAGTACGTTAATACACAGTGTGTTAACCTTACCTGTATTATCCACTACACAACAACAACAAACAACAAACAACAACAACAACAACTTAGGGTACATAAATATGGTTTGTATTACTTAGTGCTAAACAACAATACAGAAAAGGAGAAATATTTGTATTAATATCATCAATACAGAATACAGAATTACTCAAGGAAAGAAATATTTGTATTAATATTTTTATCAATACAGAATATAAATTACTCAAGGAAATACAGAAAAGGAGAAATATTTGTATTAATATTATCAATACAAAATACAGAATTACTCAAGGAAAGAAAGAATGGAGAAATATTATTATTCTCTGTAATATTTTCCTACATAATAATATTGCTACACACTCAATACAATATTACTCGGGGAGAGAAATAATATTATCTTTAATAATATTTTCCTACACAACAATACAGAATTACAATACTTGGGGAAAAAGATATATTATTTTCTGTAATATTTTCCTACACACTCAATATCATATTACTCAGGGAAAGAGAAATAATATTATCTTTATTAATATTTACCAACACAATCAATACAATATTACTCAGGGAATGAGAAATAATTATATCTATATTTTCCTACACACTCAATACAATATTACTCAAGGAAAGAGAAATAATATTATTCTTATTAATATTTACCAACACAATCAATACAATATTACTAATGGAATGAGAAATAATATTACCTTTATTAATATTTTCCTACACAATAAAACAGAAATACTTAGAGAAAGAGAAATAATATTATCTTCTGTAATATTTTCCAACACAATCAATACAATATTACTCAGGGAAAGAGAAATATTATTATTTTCATTAATATTTACCAACACAATCAATACAATATTACTTAGAGAAAGATAAATAATATCATTTTTATTAATATTATTTTATTAATATTTACCAACACAATCATACTTCAGGGAAAGAAAGGAGAAATATTTATATTAATATTTTCCTACACAAAGATACAGAAATACTCTACTTAGGGAAACAAGAAATATTATTCGTATTAATATTTTCCTACTTATATTTTCCCTACACAATAATTAATTACTCAGAGAAAGAAAGGAGAATTACAGTAATATCTTTTGTAATATTTTCCTACTCCGTACTTAAGACGAGGATAATTAATAATAATAATAATAATATCTTTTTAAATATTTTCCTACTTCATACTTAAGACAAGGAAGGATTAATAATAATAATAATAATAATAATAATAATAATAATAATAATAATAATAATAATAACTTTTGTAATATTTTCCTATTCAGTACTTCTTTACATCTTCTGTGTCTGTCTGTCTGCTAATTTCTTCTGCATTCTAATAATAATAATAATAATAATAATAATAATAATAATAATAATAATAATAATAATAATAAATATAATAATAATAATACAATAAAAATCTTTCTGTTCCAACACTCCCTCCTCATTTGCTCCATCCCCCCTCCCCCCCCCCCTCACACTTCTCTCTCTCACATACTCTTCCACTCTGTTCTGCCTCTCACACCAGGTGCCACAACTTCACTATCGTACACTTTCTTTACAAACTCCACACCTTACATTCTCTCCACATGTTCAAACCATCTCAATGTATTACACTTCACTCTCTCTACCACTCCACACTTCCATACACCTTCTTTACAAACTCCTCACCTTGCATTCTCTCTACATGTCCAAACCATCTCAATGTATTACGCTTCACTCTCTCATACACACACACACACAATACCAATTACCTTCTCACTCATACCACATCTCTCATACACACACACACACACAATACCAATTACCTTCTCACTCATACCACATCTCTCATACACACACACACTCATTACTTTCTCCATCCCACCTAGTAAGTCCACATGCTCCTCTCAAGTAACTCATTTCCACAGCACCTATTCTAGACTGATGAGCCCTATTCCATGTCCACGTCTCCGATGCATATGTCAGTGTTGGCAGGATTATACTATTTCTAAGTCCCTTTTTTCACTTCCATACTCACACTTCTACCCTTCATAATCCTCCCCAGTGATCCTATTATGTCCTGTCTGCCCCTCACTGCTCTCTCCCTAATTTCTCCTTCCATACTTCCATGTTTACACAAAATAATAATAATAATAATAATAATATTAATAAAAATAATAAAAATAAGGTAAATGGGGTAATAATAATAATAATAATAATAATAATAATAATAATAATAATAATAATAATAATAATAATAATAATAATAATATAATAATAACAATACCGGTATTAATAACAATAATAAACATAAGGCAAATGGGATAATAATAATGGATTGATTGATACTAGGTGCCGCAACAGTGAGGTCATATGGCTCCCGAGGAAGAAGATAATTGACTAATTAACGAATAATAATAACAATAATAATAATTGATTAACTAATAATAATAATAATAATAATAGAACAAAAAAAATAAATAAAAAATAACAAACTAGATTAGCCTAAAATTGCATAATGAATGTATTTAAGTACAGTACAATAAATTAATACAATATACCAAGCAGAATTAATTAATTAATATAAATATGGTAATAAATAGAGTTGTGTGTGTGTGTGTGTGTGTGTGTGTGTGTGTGTGTGTGTGTGTTTGTGTGTGTGTGTGTATGTGTTTGTTTGTGTGTGTGTGTGTGTGTGTGTGTGTGTGTGTGTGTGTGTATGTATGTGTGTGTGTGTGTGTGTGTGTGTGTGTGTGTGTGTGTGTGTGTGTTTTATTATAATTATAGATGGACGGGAATAGTGACAGATAAAGCTGATAGAATAGTTAATGTATTATAATAAATTAATACAACAGTTATATTATAGTATATCATAATTATACTGTACTGTATTATTTTAACTTTATTTAAATATTGGTACCTATGTACAGTTGGCAAAAAAAAGTTTCGTTACCACCCCTACGTTAATTTTAACATGGGTAAGTGAGGTAGGGTTGGTACTCCACCGACTGGGCAGCTGTTGGTACCTCATGTCATCCCAGACGGGTATCATCTTTGCCGCGGCCAATAATACTCGGGCCGCGGCAATGACAACTTAGCACAACACAATCCGTTTCTTTTTCATATCAAAAGTTAAGCTGATTTTAGATTAAATTTTGAGTGTTCAAGAATTCTTACTATTAACTATTCATTATTAAACATAAGGAAATGCGTTTGAATATTTTAGAACAAGAATAACCGTGAAATACCCAGAAAAAATAGCACTGGGTGAAACAACATCATCCCTACTTGCCTGCCCATGAGACACTGAGGGACACAGAGGGTGGGCCTGGCTGCCTGGCTGGTCCTCACGTCACATACCAACATTACATCACACTGTTAAGAGGATGGTAACGAAACTATTTTTGCCGACTGTACAAATGGTGAGAAGGAGAAGGCAATGTTAAAAACCTGAAGAAATAAAACAGGCTAAACCAACACAAACTTATTTACCATTAACCCAAAGTGAAGATAACAACATCTTCACTAACATTGTAACTACACATTACAAAGGCCCTTAATAATAATAATAATAATAATAATAATAATAACAATAATAATAATAATAATAATAATAATAACAATAATAATAATAATGTATAATAATAATAATAATGTATAATAATAATAATAATGTATAATAATAATAATAATAATAATAATGTATAATAATAATAATAATAATAATAATGTATAATAATAATAATAATAATGTATAATAATATAATAATAATAATAATAATAATATAATTAATAATAATAATAATAATAATAATATAATATAATGTATAATCATCTCGTGAGGAATCAACGTAACTCCAATTGGGAAAATATTCTGGCCTCTTTCTCTCACTCTTTTTCCTCTTTGTTTTCTCTCTCTTGTTCTAGAAGGAGAGGAGAAGATAAACAGAAGAGAAGAGAAGAGGAGAGGATAACAAAATAAAAGAAAGGAGAAAAGAGAAGAGAGGATAAACAAAAGAGAGAAGAGGAGATAAACAGAGGAGAGGAGAGGAGAAACAAAAGAGAGGAAAGGAGAAGAGAGGAGAGGAGAAACAAAAGAAGAGAGGAGGAGAAACAAAAAATGAGAAGAGAAGATAAACAAAACAAAACAGAGGAGAAGATAAACAAAACAGAGGAGAGGAAAGAATAGAAGAGGAGAAGAGAGGAGAAAGAAAAGAGAGAAGGAACACAGAGGAAAGGAGAAGAGGAGAAAGAAAAGAGAAGAAGAGAGAAGAGAAGAAGAGAGAAGAGGAGAAACAAAAGAGGAGAAAAGAGGAGAGAATAAGAGTTGAGTACTTCCCTGGTTCGGTCTAGGCTACACTACAGGAATAATAATAATTTACTCTCACAATTGGGTCGGTGGGGGCAGGAAACACTTCTAGTTTTTAGGGGGTGCGGGAATATGGGGGACAGGCTTGGGGGGGGGTTTAGGGGGGTGCAGGGAGTAGGGGGGCAGGCTTTGGGGGTGCGGGGAGTATGGGGACAGGCTTTGGGGAGGGTGGTTTAGGGGGTGCAGGAGTAGGGGGACAGGCTTGTGAGAGGGGGGTTTAGGGGGGTGCAGGAATAGGGGGACGGGTTTAGGGGGGTGCAGGAGTAGGGGGACAGGCTTGGAAGGGGGGTTTAGGGGGGTGCAGGAGTAGGGGACAGGCTTGGGGGGTTTTGGGGTGTGTGGAGTAGGGGGACAGGCTTGGGGGGTGCGGGGAGTAGGGGGACAGGCTTGGGGGGGGGGGAAGTTAGGGGGGTGCAGGAATAGGGGACAGGCTTTCTACCCTCCCCCAAGACTGTCCCCCTACTCCCGCACCCCCAAGCCTGTCCCCCTATTCCCGCACCCCCCAAGCCTGCCCCCTACTTATTTCTTGTATAATAATATGTATAATTAATAACTAATAATAATGTCAACAAATGATATATATATATATACTGTATAATAAAAAAAATTACTCTATACCATTTTCCAACACTTAGAAATAAAATAATATAAATAATAATAATAGTATAATAATAAATAATAATAATAATAATACTGTAATAATGAAAATAATAATAATAATAATAATAATAAATAATAATAAATAATAATAATACTGTAATAATGATAATAATAATAGTAATACTGTAATAATGATAATAATAAATATAAAAATAATAATAAAAATAATAATAATACTGTAATAATAAAAATAATAATAATAATAATAATAATACACATAAAATTACACCAAATCAACCCAAAATAAACCGAAATAGTGTTGACACATATTTATAACCAACCCAAAAATTATTACACAGTATATATATATCACTTGTGAATATTTACTATAAGTTAATAAATAATAACAATAATAATACATCGATACAATACATACACAATTAATACAACTAACTACAGGACTATTGTATAACGAATAATGATAATAATTGAGAGATAAGTCAGAAGGTTAGATGATTACCCTATGATAATTATGATTACTATTTGTATTTTTGTGTGTGTGTGTGTGTGTGTGTGTGTGTGTGTGTGTGTGTGTGTGTGTGTGTGTGTGTGTGTAGGACTGTATCTGTAATGTGTGTGTGTGTGTGTGTGTGTGTGTGTGTGTGTGTGTGTGTGTGTGTGTGTGTGTGTGTGTGTGTGTGTGTGTAGTAATTGTAGTGTGTGTATGTAGTAATTGTAGTGTGTGTGTGTGTGTGTGTGTGTGTGTGTGTGGGGTAAATGTAGTGTGTGTGTAGGACTGTATCTGTAATGTGTGTGTGTGTGTGTGTGTGTGTGTTGTTATAAATAATGTGTGTGTGTGTGTGTGTGTGTGTGTAGCAATTGTAGTGATAGATGGAGCCATTATAAGTACACAATATAATCTTGGTAATTGGCCTAAACATTGACTTGTCTCTCTCATATTGGGTACAGGAGGAGGAGAAAGAAGATGGGGGGGGAGAGGATGGGGGGGGGGAGAAGTAGGGGCGAAAGAGGAAGAGGAGTAGGGGGCGAAAGAGAAGGAGGAGTAGGGGGCAAAAGAGAAGGAGGAAGAGGAGGAGGAGTAGGGGGCGAAAGAGGAGGAGGAGGAGGAGGAGGTACAGTTGGCAAAAAAAAGTTTCGTTACCACCCCCTACGTTAATTTTAACATGGGTAAGCGAGGTAGGGTTGGTACTCCACCGACTGGGCAGCTGTTGGTACCTCGTGTCATCCGAGACATGCTGGACGGGTATCGTCTTTGCCGCGGCCAATAATACTCGGGCCGCGGCAATGACAACTTAGCACAACACAATCCATTTCTTTTTTATATCAAAAGTTAAGCTGATATTAGATTAAATTTTGAGTGTTCAAGAATTCTTACTATTTAAATATTCATTATTAAACATAAGGAAATGCGTTTGAATATTTTAGAACAAGAATAACCGTGAAATACCCAGAAAAAATAGCACTGGGTGAAACAACGTCATCCCTACTTGCCTGCCCATGAGACACTGAGGGACACAGAGGGTGGGCCTGGCTGCCTGGCTGGTCGTCACGTCACATACCAACATTACATCACACTCTTAAAAGGATGGTAACGAAACTTTTTTTTGCCGACTGTACAAGGAGGGTTTTGCTAAAAGAATATAACACTACAGGAATCAACACATACCAAAATAATAATACAGTAATAATAATAATAATAATAAATAATAATGTTTTACTACAGGGAAGAACTAATGATTTATTGGGATTCAAATATTATGGTTTACTAAAATTATACGCCATTATTATTAATATTATTTTTCACCAGTTTAAGAATAAATGAAGTATAGTAAACCAAATATTGTAATAAATAAATAAATAATTAATTAATATTTTTGGAATAAAGAACAGTTGGTATTCAAATTAATTAATGATGATTTTGTAAAGGGAAACTTAAATTTTTTTTTATAATATAATATATATACTGCATTTTAGAACAATTTTAATACAGTAATATATATACATGTATACTGTATTATATATATATGTATGTATGAATGTATGTATGTATGTATGTATGATTCCAAGCAAAACCTCTTCACTTTCGATTCCTCTAAAGTATGCCAGGAAACACACTCACATGAAAAAAAAAAAATAATGGTATCTGTTGCCTGCAATAGCTTGAGGAATCATTTAAATCTTTCTATACATTTCCTCCTTAGTTGGAAAAAAAAAAAAAAAAAAAAAAAAAAAAAAAAAATATATATATATTCATGTTCTCTCTTCAATTTACACCATTTTTTCTACAAACGTCAACATTTTAATTTTTCTCATATAAACGTTTTTAAGGTGAGATTTTTTTGTTGTTTGTGAATTTGAAGGTTTGCAATTCCTCTAAACTATTAATTAAACTTTTTATTTATTTTTTGTAACGCGTAGATATAATTCGGTGGCCCCTATTATTTATTTATGTATTTATTTATGTATTTATTCATTTACTTATTTTTTTATCTTTTTGCATTTGAGATGGAAAAATTGCAATTCAACTTTTATCAAATTTTTTTCTAAACATTTCAATATTTTCTAGTCAATCATTTCAACAATTTTTTCTTATTAAACACTTGAACATTTTTGCTATTAATTTTTGAACAAGTTTACTATTAATATTTGAATACTTTTCTTATAAACACTTGAATATTTTTACTATTAAGATTTGAACATTTTTCTTATTATACATTTTTCTTGAACATTTGAACACTATTCCTATTAAAATCTGAACATTTTTTTTTAATTAAATACCAAAACACTTTTCTTAGTACATATAAATTTTTCCTACAAACACTTGAATACACCTCGGTCTCGTATAGAACGTCCAATAGGTCGATAGAAGACGTTGTTTTATGTGAAATGGTTCTATGTGATACACGTAACCGATGGGGAAAACGACAATTGGTCGAACAGTCACCAAAATTGTCCCTGAAATTAACATAAAATAGTTTTCAAGGTTTTTCTTGCCTTAATCCTACAGGGATGTATGTAAAATGCATTTTACAATTCGTATTAAGGTTTTCGCAGGCGACTCATGTGACTGAGACCGTGAGACGAGTCGGCGGCATCCGTGGTGGTGGAGGTGGTAGGGGGGGGGGAGATAGCGTGTGATGGTGGTGGAGGTGGTAGGGTGGGGGGGGGGGGGGAAATAGCGCGTGATCATCGTTTTTATTTTCTTTTATTAACCATACGCTGGTGTTTCCTTCTCCTTTCTCTTTCCGAGAAATAACTTCATTATATCGAAGGAAATGGCCTTCCGTTTTGTAAATGCACCACCTGGCATGACTGAGTGTTGAAGCTGGTGGTTAATAAACTCGTAATCACTAAAAACGAGCGAGTCAAACACAAAATTTCCCCTAACTTCAACTTTATAATTTCCCTTTATGCCTCAATAATTCCCTGTTTACTCTTAAACATTGACGGTCTTTTTGGTATTTCTTCTGGTAAGACTTTCCCTGTTTACTTTTGAACAATCTTTATATAATTTCCCCGTGTGGATTTCAAAATTCCCTAAAACAGAGAAATTTCCTTGCACCTGGCAACACTGGGTAGGGGGAAGGATCGGGAGAAGTGGTGGTAACACACACACACACACACACACTGTACAGACACCAGTGATATCATTTCCTGACACGTTCATTATCATTTCACTCGTTTTATATAAGAACTCCTCGGATTTGCTTCACTTATTTTCGCCACCCGTTCTATATGGATGCAATCGTTTTTATAAAATAATTTTAAGCTAATATTTTGGTCGCTCGTTCTATACGAGAATCGTTCTATGTGAACACGTTCTATATGAGACCGAGGTGTACTTTTACTATTAAGATTTGAACCCTTTTTTTTATACATTTTTCTTTATAAACATTTTCCTACAAATATCATATTACAAACATTATTACAATATTTTTCCCCTAAACACTTGAAGAACATTTTTCATAATTAAACTTTTTTCTTATAAACATTTGAACACTTTCCTATAAACAAAAACACACCAGAAAACGCTATTTTTAAATTAAACACTTTTCTTATTAAAAAATTTTCTATAAACATTTTTCTTATTAAAATTTTCTTATAAACATTTTTCCTATAAACATTTTTCTTATTAAAAACTTTTCCTATAAACAATTTTCTTATTAAACATTTT
>JAWQEG010009373.1:0-16052 GCA_033782935.1 Petrolisthes cinctipes
CTGTATGTTCTGACTTTCAATTTTATCTTGATTTTTCCATCGTCCATCTTTGTTACTGTTCCCGACCATTTATTTTAATATGTGTACTTCTTTACTATTTGTTCATATTTTCGTCTTCCATCGGCCATTTATTTACGTTTCTCTTCCCTTGATTCTTCTCCTTGATTAATTCTTTGTGGACTCTCCCTCTGCTCTCTTCGGTTTCATCTCTTCTCTGATATTCTTTTCTTGTTATGCACTCATTGACTTTTCCAGACATTTTTAAAATATAACTTAATCTTTCTCATGGTCTGCCTCTTCATGTTTCAAAATTATAAACTGCTACATTTCCGACTTTAAAGGTAACGTGACTACATTTTAAGTACCATTTTCGGATGGCTGGCTCTCTGCAGTCTGTGTGTAATAGTTTTCCAATACAGTTGGAAGAGATTATGTGATTGCCTCTGTCTGTCTGTCTGTCTGTGTCACTGTAAACACAATACCTCAAAAAGTTACAAAACACTTTCACGTGATGTAGTGGACAGGTTGATTATGTGCCAAGGAAAAGTTATTATAGTTTAAAAGTGATGGGTACAACTCAGTCACAGGTATGATAGCAAACGTCTCCATCCCCGTTTCTGTCAGTCTTTAAAAACAAGATATCCTAAAACGTTATAAACCAATTTTCTCAAAGTTGTTTAGGCACACAGATAATGCACCAAGGAACAAGTTGATAAATTCTCAAGGCGATTTGCAGAGAGCAGGCAAAGGGTGGCTGTGGACGTATAGCCTTTCATTGCCGTGGTGGATGTTTGTTGTCTTCAAACAGAAACTTAGCAGTCTCTAAGTGGGCCAAAGGTTCAGCCAGCCTGGAGGACTTAGCATATCCGAGTACACCAGCATAACGGGTTACATATGCCAGCATGATTAATTCCTAGTTGCATATGGATATATTCTTGATATGAATAAATGGATATGGATATACACTGTATGTTGGTCCACTTTCCTTTAGTATCAGACTCCTTTCACATAACGTTATGAGGACTCCTGCTCACTCAACTTCTCACTCTTTCTCCTCGTCTTCATTCCCTAGGCTGTGTAGTTCCCAAGCCTCTACCACCTGAAATGAGTCAAGTCGTTGTTTCATTAATGTCACTCCGTCATTGTACTGTTATTAGAGTTGTAATGTTTGTTGTTAATGTGTTGGTGCGACTTGTGTTATGTAGTTGTTGTTAATGTTGCTGTGTTGCTATTTCGTCGTGTTGATAGTATCTCAGCCAGGAGGTTATGCTTTTGGTTCTGTTTTTGGTTCTGTGTTTGCTGCAACGAAATTATTACCAAGTTGGGCAGCAGGACTCGCAACACGTGATTAGATTATGGTAGAGATCCCGATTAGGATCTAGATCCAACTTTTTTCTTATAGTGCGAGAGGGTGGAGGTATTCCTATTACAACCACAACCATTTAGGTTGACGCTCTTGTACTGTTCCTGTGCTTGTGTCGTTAAATTGTAAATGGCGCTGTGTCGTTAATGTCACTGTGTATTCTTATTGTCACTATGTCGCTGTCTTGTACTGTCGTTGTGTTTCTACTGCTGCCATGTCGTACTGTTTCATCAGAGTATCAGGTGGGTGGGTCTGGTGTTGAACGATGGCACAAGGGGATGTTCGCTGAGCCTTTAGTATTACTGTTATTGTAGGCTGCATTGCCCGGTTCTACGACGACGACTACACCCAGCCACCTGTGTGCTGATGATATAACTCCAACACAAGACACTGTGACTGGAACGGTATTTCCCAGACTGTGATTATCCGGGATCTCATAAAGCTTTACAGTTCTTGAAGTATTTGGGGATAATAATTCGAGTATCTGTTACGCATATACAATTTTAAAGCAGTAGAAATATAATCCTCAAGCTTTTTGCTTAGAATGTGATAAAAGTTAACACTCTGTACGTTTGAAAAGAAAATGCAATGTGTTGGTAAATTCCTCAAAACATTAATTTGATCATGAGTGTAGAGTTTTCTCCACATCTGACATAAAGCGTTGTGATCATCAGGTGAGGTGTGAACCCAGACAGCCTTCCCTCGTGTACCCGAAACATTTCCTACCAACGGAGGGGGAAGGAGAAGATGAGGAGGGGAAGTAATTGAAAGATGACTATACTCGGGTACACGAGTCGAAGCTGTCTGGGTCCACACTTCACGGGACAGCCGCTTTATAATTATGATCTTCGCGTGTTTCAATATCTCAGATCATTAGTACGCTGCTCTTAAATGACTTTCTCTTATTATTCTCAATTCAGCAATGGTAGAGTATTCAAACTGAATATTCATTAATGTTACAATGCAAATGTTCGCGAATCGAGACACTCCATTACAGTATTGTTCCGTCAGTCTGACAATTATTCCGTTATATTGTTTGTGTAATGGTTTTATATCCTCGTAACATTGAGGGAGGCGTAAAGTCTGAGTCACACAGGTGTTGTTTAAAGTCTCTGTTGTGCATATATACAGCCTTTAGTCTTCACTTTATTTCCTTTACCCCTCCATATTTCATTTCTATATTACCTTCCTCAACTCTCCTTCCTTCCCTCCCTCTTTACCATGGCTTGAAAACAGATCACTTGCTTGTCTGCTAAAATAATTATTCTCCAGTTAATCGCTATATTACAACAGCCTGTATCGCAAAGATAATTCATTATTGATCAAAGCAGGCCACTGATGTATTAACAATCACTCATTTGTTTATCAGCTGCAAGATAGAACCATAATATAAGTTGTAACGTGTAATTATAATATACCGTCAGCTACAAGAGGACAGACTAACGGGGAAATACACAAAACAGTTAGAGGGAGGGTCGACCTAGTATATGGAATGAAGAATACACAAAACTCTAATCCTGCATGGCATAGTTTGGAGGAATCAATAGCTCTCCAGTTTGACTATATGAAGTTACCCCTTAAAATAAGTACTATAATTATGTTCTCTGTAGTTTGGTGTGTGGGTCCAAGCGTCGCGTCAGTGCTGTAAGATGTCTTTGTATTCGACTGCACCGTAACGTCTAAGACACGCTTCGTCACCTGTTGTAGATTTATACCTACTCTGTTTTTAAGGTGACATGGTGTGCTTTTGTATTTGCTTGGTAGTCCGTAAAGTCGTGCCTCCCTCTAAACACACAATTTTTATAACCATATTTTACTGATATTTGTGTCCTCCATATTTCTCAGCACTTTTCCGTAAATTCCCCATATGTCTCCCTGTTCAGCCATTCTTTGTTTGTCTGGTTTCAGTTTTATTTTCTACATCTTTATGTATATTACTAGACACTAGCCTAGATGAGCATAAATGCATTTCTTATATATTCACTCATTTCTCTTCCCTCTCTTTAATATTTCTTTCTTCAAAATTTGTTAATTGATTATTATGGACCCGCTCACACCTTTTCTCGATATTGATAAGTGCCAGGATTCAGAAAAAACTGTACAAGTAAACAAGTAACTTATTGATGGTCGTTGAATAATAAAAGCAGTAAGTAATCCTTCTATAATAAGCTATGGAGGATACCTGGTGTTCAAGATTCTTATTACTTCAAACCATGACACATTACAATCCTATAAGCATAATGACAGTTTGCAATACCATCAGACCGAATAAACTACAACACGAGGTCCATAGACTTTGTGGAGGTATTATTAACCATTGGTGATCACAAAACTTAGAGTACGCAACATCAGATTGAACAGACGACATGAAACATTTTTTTAGTAGTGGCGACATAAGACATATAATATACCAAACCATTTAGCAACAGTTAATAATAATATCACATAATGATTATATGATCCTGCAACATCCTTTTCTCGTACACTTCAATTACATCCTTTCCCCTCTCCCTCCCACACTTCCTGCTGCCACCACTTCATCATCATCATCACCAATACCCTTCTCCTGCACTTCTACCATCACCACCTTCTCCCATCACCACCTTCTCCCTTCTTCATTTTAACTTGATCATCATTTTCTTCCTCCTCATATCATTCACCCCATGTTCTCCTCCTCCTCCTTTGCCTCCCCCTCCCCCTCCTACCATACCTGCTCCTCCCTCTCCTCCCTATAACTCCTTCTTCCCCTCTTCCTCTACCTCCTCCTTCCTCTCCTACCATACCTCCTTCTTCCCCTCCTACCATACCTCCTTCTACCTCTCCTACCATACCTCCTTCTTCCTCTCCTCCCTATATCTCCTCCTTCCCTTCTTCCTCTACCTCCACCTCCCTCTCCTCCCTATAACTCCTTCCCCTCTTCCTCTGCCTCCTTCAGGTCCTCTTTCATCATGAGGCAGCGACTGCGCCGTCCGTCACCACTCATCACCACTCATATCCTCTTCCCTCTTTCACCCCCACACGAGCCACTGACCTCTCAACTCACTCACTCCTCCTTCATCACCATTCACTCCTTCTTCACCACTCACTCCTTCTTCATCACCACTCAACACACTCTTTCTCCATCACCACTCAACACACTCTTTCTTCATCACCACTCAGTTCACTCACTTCTTCTCCATCACCACTCATCTCACTCCTTCTCCATCACCTCTCACCTCACCTCACTCACTCACTCCTTCTCCATCACCACTCACCTCCTCCCTCCTTCACCCCCACACAAGCCACTGACCTCTCCTCTCACTCACTCACTCACTCCTTCTCCAAAACTTCTAAGTCACTTTGCTCATCAACTTACTTCATTTCCTTTTTGTTCTTATTTTCATGCTACTCTTCATTTCTTTTTGCCTTTGCTTATTAGTCCTTTCACACTTCTTTCCTTTTCTTTACAGTTTTCTTATAATTTTTTAACCCTGCATTTTCATATTCACTTTCTTTTCGAATCTTTAATTTTTATTCATTTTTTCTATTTTTTATTGTCTTTATTTCCTACGAGGACATTTTTCCATTTTCATAATAATTATCTTTTCGGTCTTTCCTCTTTCTTTCCTTCTCCACTATTCAACTATCCCATTCTTCCTGTTCCACATTCCTTACTACTCACTTGTTTTATCCACATTTTTTTTACATTATCATACTCTTCTTCACATCTTTTTCCTTCTATCAACCAAATGCTATTGCTCCTCAGTTTACACCTGTTCTCCCCATTTCCACTTATTATCTTGTTCTCCTTTTTCAAGTTATATTCGCATTTTTTTTTTTTCTATATTTCTACTGTCTTTATTCTAATTCCCTTCATCATATGCTTCTTATATTATTATTTTCCTGCAGTATACTCTTTGCATAACCTTTATTCTTTCCTAATTTCTAGTTCACGTTTCTCTCTATTACTTCATTATCTCCGTTCTAATTTACTTTCCTCTTCTGTTTTACTCGCTTTTACGTTATTTTCTCCTTTCCCTCTTTCTCTCATGTTCGTAATATATTTTCCTCCTTTCTTTGTTTTCTGCTGTTCTTTGTTCTATATTTTCTACATTATACCTTTTCCAGTATTCTCTGTTATTTCATTATTATTTCCATTTAATTTTTCATCATCCAAGTTCACTATCTTCTCTTGTGCCTTTCTCATATTCTCGCAAATGTCTGCATTATCCTTCATCACATTCCTCCTATGTCACATTCCTCCTTTTAACCATTTTTATTTTGGGACAACATTTTCACCACATACTGTAATCTCTCCACTATTCACTACTGTTTTTCTTCCTGTTCCACATTCCTCCTCTCCCATATTTAAACTTTTTCGCTTATACATTCCTCTTCCATTTTTAGCCTTCTGGTGAGTGCACTGAATTTTCTTTCTTTATTTTTTCCTGGGATAAAGTGCTAACACAAAATATATTTGGGTCGTGTTTTGCACAAACACGTTCAACTCAGTAGTTGTTCCTTAAATGTAACACACTCAAGCCCCTCTGAGTCACCTGTCGTTTCTATTAAATTTTGTGTGTTATATGGGGGCCATCTCTTATCCTCAACCAAACTCTGCCAAGAAGAGGAGTACCTATTAGGCTATACGAGGAGGGGATACAGTATTTTGGACAGTTCGATATTTTGATCACAAGAAATTATCATCTGTTTATTTAATCCTTAGGTACTGCATATATAACTCTACTTAGTAAAAATGTTGTTCGTTCAACGCAAAACGTTTAGAGGTCGGAACAAAAAGTGCCAAAATATGTATTAAACAAATTATTGGCCTTTCATGTATCGACCCATTATGTTTATCACGTCAAAAAATCATTTGATGAAATATTACGTCTGTTAGTACTCTAATTAACAAACTTCGTTAGAACTGATCGGTTATATCAGTACAACTATATTCTTGTGCATCTGTCTGGCCCCCCATAAGCATTTTTATGAACAGTAAGAGTATGTAAGACCTGTCCACTTACAGTACTGCAAACTTCACTCAACAACCATGAGATGCATATAGGACTATTCATCCTTATTTGTTTGTAATATCTAACCTATTCTCGTTACGCTATTAGTGGCAACATGGAAATTGAATTGAAATATGGAATTTCTAATGCATCCATACCCTCAATTGGACTAGGGTGTGTTTGTAGGCTTGTCTCTCTCTCTCTCTGACCAAGATTTCAAGGATTAGTTGCCAAGGCTTTCGAGGTTTTCTCTGTAGCGTTATAGTTCTGTGCAGCTGTGTAATTTTCTCTACTGAGAGGAAATACTATGACAAGAGAAATCTATCTGTCGTATATCTTGTAGCCTATAGCAAGTGCATCTCTTAAACCATTTCAGTTTAAAGTTTCATAATTAATGAGATTGCGACATCAGTTTACTGCACTATATATCTGTATGTCTATGCATTTGTTCAACATCACCTCAGAGGACCTCCCAACACATCCAAACACTACCGCCATGGCTCCGTCCCCTCCTCCCTCAAAATTTGCATATGATATTGTGAGTGTGTTGCCCCCACGCCGTGCTGAGTGACGCTGGTGGCGGGTGGTGGGGGATATTGTTGTAGTGGTGCTGGTGTTTTGCTGTTTGCTGCTGTTTACTGTTTACGACTGTTTATTTGACTGGGGGTTGGATGTGGGAGGGTGGTGGCGGTGGTGGTGGTGGTGGTGAAGACTTTGACGTGTTGGTAGGTGTATTGGCGATTTGTTGTAGTATTGTTTGTTTGGTATTTAGTATTCCTGGAGTGTTGTAGTGTGTTTGTTCTGAATAGGTAGTCTGTAGTGGTATGGAAGGATGATGGCGAAATAAATTGAAGAGGAGAAAAAGCGATCTCGCGCTTTAGTACTGGAAGACCATGTAGCACTAGGTAGATGGAAATAGAGAGAGGAGGGACAGCCAGCACGATGGAAATAGAAGGAAAAGAGGGAAAGTTGGAAAAGAACTGAAAGGCAGTGACTCGGATCCTTAGGGGCAAACAAATCCTTGAAACACTGTCCACTTCATTAGAGGCAATACCGCCTTACATGAGAAGAATGATGGTTGGTAGTGGATGTATTGGTTGTGCTGTTACTAGTATTGTGCTGCAGTGACCTTTTCTTATTGCTTGCAGGAGTGTGAGTATTGGGGTTTGTAAAGACAGCGTGTGTGTCGTGGGATCCGGTGGTTGCAAGGGGATGTTGTTGTTATTGAAGTGCTGTATTAATTTGCTATATAGTTTAATTTTGATATCGTTTGGATGATAAGAGTGTGTGTTTGGGTGTGGAAGGAGATACTGGTGCTACATGGTGTTAATTTCATATATGACTTTCCTTTCACGGATCTGCTAACATGTAAGTTTGTATATGGAGGACTGTTTTGTGTGTGTGAATTTGTGTTGCAGGATGTGGGTAGTTACTATGCGTGTGTGTCAATAAAGTAGGCTGTGCGGGTGTATCTATGAATATTAGGGTCATGTATACCCGTGTGTGTCTTTGTCAAACTACATGTCCCGTATGTCTAGGTCTCATTATTGTATTTATATTATTGAGGCACTATATCCATCTGTTGTTCTGTTTGTTCGTCTGTGCTTGACTGAATGGAAAAAGCTAGAGTGCTTCAGAGGGTCATCTCTTGTTGACGATTTGGACAGTTTCTGATTCCTCCAGACTATGCTAGGAAACAGACCATCTCAATTTAACAAATAGGGAATCCTTATGGAAATCGTAGCACCAGTAAGAGAATATAGGATATGTGGACCCGAATCCAGTGATCGGATAGAATACAAAAATTCTCAAGAGACTGGTGAGCTATTAATCTTACAGACTGTCCATGCTACTTCAGAGGATCTAGCGGATAATATTGGCTCACCAAGCTGGCCATGATTCCTTAGTGTTTACATATTACTCTGATGTAGACATTGTGGATATTTATGTGCCATGTGTGTGTAGGATTTTCATAAAAGTTTTTAATTTATCTCTGTGCCTTGTTATATATACAGCCAAGCCCCATCTGGCAAGTCTCTCACATATAATGGTGGCTTTGTTTACTTGTAGTCTCAGTGTGTACAATTTTCTGGTGGTGAAGTGTTTACGTTTGTGCCGGGCGCCAGGTGAGGTGTGTTTGATGTGGCAGTCTTGTTTGGTAGTGTGGGTATGTGTGTCTGTGTGTGTGTGTGCAAGGTATGGTGAGCTTAGGGTTGTGAAAGGGAAGTGCCTCTGTGTATGCATGTTGTGTAGATATACAGGGAAGTGAAAGCAAGTGTGGGTACTTGTATATGTGTTTTTATTTCTGTGTGTTGAAGAGTGCTTTGTAAATGGCAGTGTATACAGTATGTGCGAATTTCCCCTTTCCAAAATACCTGTATGAAACCCGGTGATCATTTCTGATAATCATGATTTGCATTAGTATTCTCTTTCTCAATATTAGCCTGCATTAGTGGGAGGAATTCAAAGCGGTATATCATTTACCCTTGCTCTCATAGCCTAATCAAGAATGCTATTCTCATTGGTGCAGAATTAATGAAGAATATTCGTACATACTCTTCAATTTTTTTTCTTGTTGACAGAATACGAGGTTCGCTATCAACGCTTCACACCCCAGCGTAGCGTAGCGTATCCCAGCCCAGCCAAGCCCTGCCTAATCCTGACAGCCCAGCCCAACCCAGTCGGGCATTGTGTAAGCCTTCATCGGGAACAATGTATTTGTTGAAATCTTGTCACAACAAACATTCTGTTTGCAATGGTTTTCTGTCTGTTTTCTCTAGTGTATACAAATGGCCACTACTTCAGAGCAGGTAGATTGACAGCCAGACCGACAGGTAGACAGCTTACATAGGAATCATTTACCTTGCGTGAGAAGCTTTCAATACCTCCAAAGATCTGAATCGACCCAACTACACAAACACCCAGTCCCAACAAAATTACAGCTTATCGAACAATATAATGGATGTATTTCTCACCAGTCAAAGCTGTGACAAGAAAATCACCCCTACCCTCGTGTACTCCTCAGGACAAACGATGTGTTGTGTTGGGTAAAGACTGCCATGACTTTCCTACGCTTATCATTGGATTATCCACGAGATGTGATAGCCTCTCGATACACACGCAGGTATCGACAACCGCGCTGGTTATCACAGTAAATATTTTTAGTATCCGAGTGAATGAAACTGGACGGGATATATACTCGCAAATAAAATAATGTGCACGTGTGTGTGTTCACATGTATGTACGTTTCTGTAATTATATGAGCATAATGAAGTGTACAATGAAATCTATATAAAGAAGGCATAAATGTAAAAAGGTCATAATGAGTGTAAAGGCTGAATATCATGGACTGGAATATGACGAGTATACAGTAGTGAGGGTTGAAGCTTCATTCACCATCAAAATTTCTGTATCACCTTCGAATGAAACGGTCTTAAAAAATTCATGTGCAACTACAGCTGTTAATCTCTGTAATGCAGGATTTTTTTTTTACCGTGACTGTAAATAAGGTTATAAAGTTTCGCACCTCGAAAAGAGAAGACGAATTTGCTGTAAAATGTAATGTAATATAATGTACTGTAATATAATTTACTGTAATATAATGTACTGTAATATAATAAAATGTAAAACTGCACTTTGACTCTCCTCGATCTTATCCCAGTGACATAAGAAAATTAATATTATACAGTACGTGAGTGGACAACAGAGCAATACACTATTATAGATAAAACGCTATGACTCAAGAAACCGAATTTTGGGTGACTGCTTCTTAGACTTACAGCTGTGTCACAAGTTGGTCAGTACTTATCACCTACTGCCTACACATCCTCAATTTCTATCACAGACAGGGGGTTTGAAGGAAGGCGAGGATAATGGAAGAGTAGAAATAGGTAAGAGTAGAAGCCGAGGAAAGGGGCAAAATGGTAGAGGCAGCAAGGGAAGGAGCAGCAGAAAAATATATAGTGTATGGTAACAGAAGAGGTAGGGAGGGGGGGGGCAGGAAAAAGTATAAAAAGTGTTGTAAAGAGCTAGAGGTTTATGTAGCAGCAGGAGTAGAGTGGTGTAGAGTGACTAGAAGGGTAGAGTGGAGCGGGAGTAGTGTAGGGTGACAGGAGGTGTAGAGTGGTGTGTGGTGACAGGAGAGGTAGAGTGGTGTATGGTGATAGTGGCGTTAATAGCGTTTCCGGCCGTGGGACTCGGTGGGAGTGTGTAGCTTCAGCTGAATCTGGATACATCTGTTTAGGCCTATAGGGAAATATCAGGGAGTGGAGGAAGAGAGGGAAGAGGAAGAGAGGGAAAAGGAAGAGAGGGAAGAGAGAGAAGTGGAAGAGAGGGAAAAGGAAGAGAGGAAGGAAAAGAGAGGGAAGAGGAAGAGAGGGAAAAGGAAGAGAGGAAAAAGGAAATGAGGGAAGAGGAAGGAAGTTGAATTGAATTTAAAAGGAAGAAAGACCTAGAAGACCTTTTAATAGCACAAGGAAGCTGAAGAACTGAAAGGGAGTGGCTCGGGTCCGAAGTGGCACCAAAATCTTTAAAACACTACCCACATCACAGTAGCCCTATGGGAGGGAAGCTGAGAGAGGAAGTAAGAGAAGAGAGGAAGGAAGGAAGGGAGAAAGAAAAGGTAGATGTGAGTATATTTGAGAATGAGGAGTACAATAGGGGGAGGAAAGAATAATAATAATAATAATAATAATAATGTGAATAATGGAGGCGAGAATGAAATAAAGACAAATTAAGTAGGTGTAGGATGAAGGAAGGAGGAATCCAATAGAGAGAGAAAGGAGGAAGACTGAGTGGAACGGAAGAGGGAGAGGGGTCGAGTATAATGGAAGACGAAGAGCAGGAGGAAGAGGAGAAATCTAAAGCGACGAGAAGTGGAAAGTGACGAGGGCTGTACAAGGTGATGGGGTGACGAGGGGAAGGGTGTGAAGAGTGGAAGGGAGTGACGAGTGGAAGTGGGTGAAGAGTGGAAGAGAGTGAAGAGTGGAAGGGTGTGACAAGTGGAAGGGAGTGAAGAGTGGAAGGGTGGACTGACAATAAGAAGAAGTATTGGATGAAGGGATGGGATGAGGAGGCGTATAAAGAAAGTAGGAAGAAATGGGACGAGGAAGAGCTATAAAGATGAGGACTGAAGGACACTTACAGAAGAAAGTTTAGACAAGATGTGTGGAAAATGTTTATTTGGCGGAAGAGTAGGGAATAGTATTCTATTAGTCTTGCCAGCTATCAGGAATTCACACCTTACGACGCAGGGGGAAGACTATAGGGACTACATTCTGCTGTTAGGTACTAGATGGCAGTGTCGTCAGTTGTCTATCTTCTGCTGCTTTGAAACTAGATGAGCCGGGAGGAATATTATAGGGCCTTGTCATGGTGTTGGGCCAAGTGAAGGATACCGAGTTATTCCTCCAAACTCTGTCCGATCACAAAACAAAAGAAAACCCAAGTAGGTTATAATTATAGTCCCTCATTTCGCCAATAACAGATGAAGCCCTAAAGTTTCCTTACACATCCCCAACTAAATATTATAATGGAATAAGTAAAATAAATGGAAAATGAAAGGAACTCGGGAAACAAAAGAAAGAAGAAAACGGGTGTGGCAAATTACGGGACAATAGGAAGCGATATACACAGGTGATAAAGACAATGGAGGAGATGAAAAAGAAAATGGGAAAAGAATTGGAAACGGGGAGAGAAAATATAAAGAAAGAGAAGACAAAAGAAAAAGGAAGTTTTTCAGATGTGAAAAAAATACTCGTTTTAGGGGGAACGAGTAAAGCTGAAAAGTAGACATGAAGACATAAATAAAAAAAAAAAAAACACTAATGATGAATAAAATTAGGTGCAACATGAATTAATGAAGACTAAAAAATCAGACAAAAGAAAATATCCTCAGACGATGACGAGAAGAAACAAACAATACACAGGAATTCAAAGGACATTCAAATTACAAAAGACCAAATGGTCCTTAAAAGACTATACGATGACACTAAGCTCATTAGTTTAGTACGGTGAGGGATAGGATTGTAGCCTAAACAAAAAGAAGTCTTCCCACCCATCCCTCCCTTCAACAAAAGGAGACAGACGAAGAATACAATATTATTTTTTTTTTTATTGTTGTTATTATTCTGTCTTGAGGGAGGTGAGGACACAAAAGGTATCATGCCCACTTAATGTCCTCACCAGTGAAATATCAATTGAGGTCAAAAAAATCCTTTCTAGTTTAGTTTGAGATGCCAAGATTATTTAATAGAATACTAGATACATTCCTGAGATTGTATGATTGGATTTGGATTGTGTAGTCTGGCATAAATTTGTGTATGTATAATTGTGTATGGGACTCAAACCTATACTGACTTTCAGAGGTGAGAACAGAGTCGCCAAACAGTCCGTTCACCAGAAGTAAATGGGTCTGAGGCCTGAGTTCCCTTGCTATCCCACTACAGCACCAGTACTTGCCTCAGTACCCATTACTAGGGGGCCATATCTCCGGTTTATGGACACGTACAGCCGCCGCACACTGGCTGCTGCTTCTACAATATTACTCGTTACGCAATTACAAAGGGGGGAGTGTTCCAAATGCTCACTACACAACAAAAAATAAAGTGTTTCCCTTAATTAGTTTTGATGCGCCTGCTGACAATTTTGATGGTGAGGCTGAGCATTGGATGGGTAGCAGAAAAAAAAAAACATATTCAGAAAAAATATGAGAAGACATAGGAAACGAAGAACAATGAGAATGTGGAGATAAACAGAGAGAGAGAGAGAGATAGAAAGACAGAGTGAGAGAGAGAGTCGCTGAAAAGAAAAAGGGGAAAGTTCGGGGAAGCAGAAGGAGGGAAATCGAGGCGAGGATCGGAAGGTCACAGAGGGAGGGAGGGAGGGAGGGAGGTAAGAAGGTAAAAGCAGGAGGAGGAAGAGGGAGAGAGGAGGGAAGGAGAAGAAAAAGATGCCGAGAAATTGAATATAAATAAATAGATTCAAAGGACTACCACTTGCAAGGCAGTGTGCTGAAGGAAAGAAGAGGGAAGTAGAAGGCTCCTTACCACCCACTCATCCCTCTCGTCAAGGCTGAACAGAATAGCATTAATGGAGAGCATGTGTATCCTATTATGGTCAGGGGGGGGAAAAGAATTTAGGTAGAGATTTTAACATTACGTTACTGTCTGGGTGTTATCAGTTGTGGGGATAATATCTATAGTGTTATTGCTTCTTGATGGGTGTTCGAGGTGTCAACTTATATAGAGCACTTCCATGCATTGCCTATAATGTCTGCAGTTCGTGACCTGGATGGAAAATGAAGAAAAAGATCGCGCTAGGCCTGGAAGACCCTGTAGCACGAGGGACAATGAGGTAGATAGGAATAACAGCAAATATGAAGGAAGTAGAAAAGAAGAAGAGACTGTTGAAGAAACGAAACAGAGAGGCTGAGGGCCCTCTTATGTGGGATAAACCGAACCGAACGTACTCTAATACAACCATCTGTATACTGTAGTTGATTTTTACATTTGGCCATTTGCAACCGAAATAAGTATAGTCTGGTATTGCAGAATTTGTTATAATGACCATGTCTGTTGTGCTGATTCGGAGTTCTGTGACCCGAATGATATCGTAATCCTTGATATATGTAAGTGATTCTACAATATACCGTGCTATTTATACAGTAAATTTTGCGCTTATATAATATAAAGTTTTGCACTGTTTGGTTCGCGTCGTGTGCAAGATGAAATATCTAATGAGGTCCCTTCTGCTCTTTTCCATTCTACATTTTTTCTCAAATTGGAAGTGCATCGTTAAGGGGGATGTACAGTGTTGGTAAATCTGGAGCAATTGATTCCTCCAAACTGTGCCAAGCAAAAGTCCACCATTAATATTGTTATTCTGGTCCTGTTTCCTGGCATACTTTGGAGGAATCAAGTACCAAATGTATACTAACCCCTTAAGGAGTCTACCGAGGCGTGCTGCACCCAAGGCTCTGAGGTGACGATCACTTTCCTGGAATTGCCTTGTTTGCACCGAACGCTTTAATGGACAACTTGTTATCAGCGTCTATCTTTGGTACTATGAGCCAAGTTAAGACCACTACTTGACTCCTTCCTGCAAAAGATCTGGATCCATGCAGCTGTACGTCGCACTCCCAAAGTAGAAGAATAAAGAGTGCATTGGTATCCATCATGGGGTCATCAGAGAGGCTCACGTGATGGCACTCGGTTCGTCTATAGCGTAAACTAATGGTTAACTATTGTCGTTTATAGAGTGACAATACAGTTACCTACAATTAGACATGCTAGCCACGGATTTCCTTCGTTTGGCCGAGTATGATCGAGTACTCAGGCAGCCTTGTTTCCTCAGGGTCCTCGGGCATCGCTGCTAATAACTATAATTTATTGTAAGTGGCTATTGGCAGGAGGAGGAGGAGAAGGGAAAAAGAGGAGAAGGAGGATGAGAATCAAAATGAAGGAGGAGGAGAAAGAGGAGAAGGGAAACGGAGGAGGAGGAGGAGGAGAAGGGAAATGAAGGAGGAGGAGAAAGAGGAGAAGGGAAAAAGAGGAGGAGGAGAAAGAAAAGGGAAATGAAGGAGGAGGAGAAAGAGAAGAAGAGAAATAGGAGGAGGAGGAGGAGGGGAAAGGAGGATTACAAAGCGTTACAAAGGAGGTGGAAGAGGAGGATGAAGAGGAGAGTGGAATGGAAGAGGTAAAAATAATAGAAGGGAAAGATGAGGGAAGGGAAGGAATATGGGCATTACAATACTACAAGAAAGGAAGAAGGAAAAGGAAAGAAAGAACGAAGTCGGTCATTCATGATAAAGAAGAAGAGCAATAACATAAAAGAACACGTGAATAAATGATGATAGGAATAATAATGAATTAGGGAGAAGAGAGACAAAAGGATTCTGCGGAAATAAAAGAAAAAAATGAAAGGATGAAGAGACGGGGAAAAAGAAGATGAAATCGAGAAATGAGATAATACCGAGGGACCATAATACTGGGAGAATGTTATTAGATATATATTACTGGAGAGAGAGAGAGAGAGAGAGAGAGAGAGAGAGAGAGAGAGAGAGAGAGAGAGAGAGAGAGAGAGAGAGAGAGAGAGAGAGAGAGAGAGAGAGAGAGAGAGAGAGAGAGAGAGAGAGAGAGACAGAGACAGAGACAGAGACAGAGACAGAGACAGAGACAGAGACAGAGACAGAGACAGAGACAGAGACAGAGACAGAGACAGAGACAGAGACAGAGACAGAGACAGAGACAGAGACAGAGACAGAGACAGAGACAGAGACAGAGACAGAGACAGAGACAGAGACAGAGACAGAGACAGAGACAGAGAGACAGAGAGACAGAGAGACAGAGACAGAGACAGAGACAGAGACAGAGACAGAGACAGAGGGAATATTATTATACATATAATTCTTTTAATAACGACAGGGTACCGGTATATTTTTTTTATAGTATAGGATGAGAAAATGATAAGAGACGAGAAGATGCGACCGTGAAACTAACCACAGAATCCAAGCAAGAAAAATGAAAGCGGATGAGAGAGAGAAGGAAGTGAAAGTTGGCCAGACGAGACGAGGAAAGAGATTGAAGGTGTAGGTAGGCGCAGCAAAGACAGAAAGACGGAAGAGAACAAGAAACAGGAAAGAAGTAAACTAGGATTAATGTAATGTGATGTAGGTATATATATTATGATGTAGGTAT
>JAWQEG010009374.1:0-15000 GCA_033782935.1 Petrolisthes cinctipes
ATACCGAGTTCTTATAGTCATCAATCACCCTTCTACGGTTCCTTACTTCTCCACGTCTCTTTCTCATATTTTGACATTTCTTTTTCCGTCTTTCTATAGCGATCCTTTCATTATAACTGTGCATGCCTTCCTAACTAGTCAACTGTCCCTCTTTCTTTATTTCATCCTTCTTCATCTGAACCTCACATTTCTCTATTCGTTCACTAATAATTCGCTCTCCCTACGTTTCCCACATCTTCCTCAGACTGTAACTCTCTGTTCCCAATTAGCCGGCTTAAGGCTGATGGGATGAAATGAGAGGCTTGTGGTGGGAGGGGTGTGAAGTGGGAAAGAGGGGAAGTGTGGAAAGAAGATGAGAGTTATGTATAGTGGATTGGTGCTCTTACACAAGTGGAATAGAGATGTGGAAATTATAAAAAACTATGAGAAAGAGAAAAGATAAGTAATTAAAAGAGAGACGAGAGACAAACAAGCAGCCAGAAAAGAGGAGAGGAGGAAGAGCCCAACTAACTGAAATGAAAAAAAGATGGTACCAACTCCCACCTCTATTGCTCTCGTTCGTTTAAGTAGTGAGGAAAGCAGAACAAAAGTATAGGTGAATGAGAGGGAATGAGCAAGGCGATAGAATAACAGAACATCGACAGTGATTTGCAGTGATATATTGAAATTTCTTTAGCGTTGATTCAAATACATGTGTACTCGTATGCAAGATGAATGAAGCAATTTTTTATGGTTTATTTATTGAGACTATTAATTTTGTAAACTTTATCTGGTCTGCTGTGTTTTCCTCCACTCTTCCACACCATCACACCTTTTTCTGTCCCTCCCACCTATTACTTAATTCCGACTTTTACAGCTTCCATCTATGAACACCTCCCACAAATACAAGCCTTAATTAATTCCGACTTTCACACCTTCCAACTATGAACACTTCCTATACCAATATACATGCCTTCCATTTTTACCTATAACTTCACACTACCACATTTTATATATCCCACCACCAACACACCACCACTACACCAACACCACCTCTACACCAACACCACCACTACACCAACACCACCACTACACCAACACCACCACTACACCAACACCACCACTACACCAACACCACCCACCACTACACCACACCACCACTACACCAACACCACCACTACACCAACACCACCACTACACCAACACCACCACTACACCAACACCACCACTACACCACACCACCCACCACTACACCAACACCACCACTACACCACACCACCACTACACCAACACCACCACTACACCAACACCACCACTACACCAACACCACCACTACACCAACACCACCCACCACTACACCAACACCACCACTACACCAACACCACCACTACACCAACACCACCACTACACCAACACCACCACTACACCACCACCACCACTACACCACCACAACCACTACACCAACACCACATCTACACCACACCACCACTACACCAACACCACCACTACACCAACACCACCACTACACCAACACCACCACTACACCAACACCACCACTACACCAACACCACATCTACACCAACACCACCACTACACCAACACCACCACCACTACACCAACACCATCACTACACCAACACCACTACATCAACACCACTACACAAACACCAACACCACCACCACTACACCAACACCACCACTACACCAACACCACCACTACACCAACACCACCACTACACCAACACCACCACCACTACACCAACACCACCACCACTACACCAACACCACCACCACTACACCAACACCACCACCACTACACCAACACCACCACCACTACACCAATACCACCACAACACCACCACAACACCAACACCACCACTACACCAACACCACCACTACACTACACTACACCACACTACACCAACACCACCACTACACCAACACCACCACCACTACACCAACACCACCACCACTACACCAACACCACCACCACTACACCAACACCACCACTACACCAACACCACCACTACACCAATACCACCACAACACCACCACAACACCACCACCACTACACCAACACCACCACTACACCAACACCACCACTACACCAACACCACCACCACTACACCAACACCACCACCACTACACCAACACCACCACTACACCAACACCATCACTACACCAATACTACCACAACACCACCACAACACCAACACCACCACTACACCAATACCACCACTACACTAACATCACCACTACACTAACACCACCACTACACCAACACCACCACCACTACACCAACACCACCACCACTACACCAACACCACCACCACTACACCAACACCACCACCACTACACCAACACCACCCACCACTACACCAACACCACCCACCACTACACCAACACCACCACCACCCACCACTACACCAACACCACCACCACTACACCAACACCACCACTACACCAACACCACACCTACACCAACACCACACCTACAGTACAGACAACGACATCCCACGCCCAGTATACCAGCGTGGGAACGAATACCATGCAGATACCAGCAGACGGTCTCGGAAATAATAAATGAAATCGAGCGTGAGTAAAATCCCCGGCAATTACATCCAAATTAACGTACACCCGAATGCACAGATACGTGGCTCCCTGGATGACTGGTTAAAATTTCCACCTGGTACTTGTCACTCGCCCATTAAGGGGATAATTCACTTTTGTTACATTGGAGTGCCTCGATTCCTCCAAAGTATGCCAGGAAACAGGACCAGATAAACAAAAATAGTGGTGTTCTGTTGCTTGGAATAGTTCGGAGGAATCAGTTCCTCCAGATTTATACTGTACCAACCCTGTATACTTCCCCCTCAATAATTAACCCAGTCGATCCTTCACATACACACTCGCCCGGGAAAACTGGCCATCCCTATTCGTCTCCTTTTCAACGTACTGGCACTTAGCGAAATTGCTGACTAATGCCTTCAGTAGGTATCAATGGAGGTAATATTAAGGGGGAAGGAAGTACAGTGTTGGTAAATAAATCTGGAGCAACTGATTCTTCCAAACTATCCCAAGCAACAGAACACCATTATTTTTGGTCATCTGTTCCTGTTTCCTGGCATACTCTGGAGGAATCTTGGCGCTCCAATTTGCCTATAAAAGCATACTATATCCCCTTAACCATCCCTGCCACAGAATGAGTTACTACTAGTGATTCGCCAGTTGCGTATATATATATATGTGGTCCATTACCCTCATCAGTTAGTTCAGTGCTAGTGAAGTGGGGTAATTTTATGTGAATTAGCTGATTAATTAAATAGAGCTTCCCCTCCTCCTACAAATTGGTCGGTGTATTAGGGTTAAATTGAACGTGAGAGAAACGGCCGGGGCACATTAAGGGTGGAGGAAGGAAGAAGTGAAGGGAAAAGTATAAATAACAGACTATGAAACAGAGGCTGAATAAAAACAAGAAAATACGAGGCAAGGAAAGGAAAGTGTAAAAGAAGGAGATGGGAAATGAAGCTAGGAGAAAGAACATAATTGGAAACGGGAAACGAAAGAAAAAAAAGAGAACAAAATTGAAAGAGAAGGAATAACATAAATAATATATGGAAGAGAAGGAAGATAGGAGAATAGAGAGGAAGGGATAATAATAATAATAATAATAATAATAATAATAATGATAGGGGACACCAGGAGCATTCAGGAGTTATAGGTTATTCCCTCGGCACCTCTAATTACACACACACACACACACACACACACACACCAGCGCCTCTTGGGAATGCCAGATGTCGGCTCAGGTTCACTTATGTAGGCTTTCTTTTTAACAGAGGACAGAGCAGTGATTGTGGTAGCCCTGCATTTCATACCTTCACCAGATGGTTTACTTCCTTGCTTGCTTGCTTGCTTGCTTGATTGCTCCTTTACTTGATTCCTTGCTTGCCTCCTGACTTTCATACTTGCTTCCTCGCTTGCTTGCTTCCTTCCTTGCTTCCTTGCTTGATTGCTTATTTCCTTGCTTGATTACTTCCTTGCTTGCTTGTTTGGTTGTTTGCTTCATTCCTTGCTTGATTGCTTATTTCCTTGTTTGCTTACTTCCTTCCTTGCTTGTATGGTTGCTTGCTTCTTTACTTGATTCCTTGCTTGCTTGTACAGTACTTTCAATTACAGTAATAATGATATATGATTAAGTATTTATACCTGTTTATGCAGTCACATTCATTACCTGCACCATACATGTATAATAATTAGTGTTATATGGCTACAGACTTTTTGAACTTCATATTATACCATTAAAGGGGATAGTATACTTTTGATACATTGGAGCGCCTTGATCCCTCCAAATTATGCCAGGAAACAGACCCAGATGAAAAAAAATAAGGGTATCCTGGTGCCTGGAATAGTTTGGAGGATTCATTTGCACCAGATTTATCACCCACAACCATGTGCTATATACCCCATTAATGATGTACCATTGTCTGATAGTAGGATGAGTTTCTTTCTATATACTGATATTAAACACAGGCAGACGTTGATATAACAATGATGTAAAATGTTGCTCCTTCTTTGTGCACAGTATTCGACAATGGTTAATTTAATAATATCCAAGCAAAGTATAGATACACCAGAAATCAACACTGTCATCAGGTTATACTCATATTTGGATACCGACTCCACCACCAACACTGACATGAGAAAGGAAGGATAAAGATGAATAATAATATGTGGAGTAATTATCGTGTCAAAAGAGGCATGATAAGGAGACCGACCTCAGGCATCTCGTGTTAAAGAGATCATTTGCATTCCAGAGTGTCGAATGGCTAGACACACCCAGACTTCCCTGTCCCACCCTGTCCAGTAAGATTAACCTGTTTCTCTCTCTTCCTCACCCTGTCCAGTAAGATTAACCTGTTTCTCTCTCTTCCTCACCCTGTCCAGTATAAGATTAACCTGTTTCTCTCTCTTCCTCACCCTGTCCAGTAAGATTAACCTGTTTCTCTCTCTTCCTCACCCTGTCCAGTAAGATTAACATGTTTCTCTCTCTTCCTCACCCTGCTATAATGTTTCATATCCTTTGCTCTACTCTGCTTTACGTCTCACTATGTTTACCCTCCCTGTTTTCCTCTGCCAATACGATTAACCTTTCTCTCTCTACCTCACCCTGCTATATTATACTGTAGTCCCATCTTCCCCTGCTGTACTCTTTAACTTCACTGTGCACTTGTCTCACTATATGTTTACTCTTCCTGTTTTCCCCTGCCAGTACGATTAACCTTTCTCTTTCTTTCTCACACTGCTATAATATAGTCTCACCTTCTCCTACTGTACTCTTAAGTTCACTGTGTTTGTGCCTGTCTCACGTACAGTGTAATTCTATACTCATGGTGCGCTAATGTCTTTTATCTATCTCTGCCTGTTTTACTCTGCTTGTTCTTATCCCACCATGCTTAGCCCATTTAGACACACACACACACACACACACAAACACACACACACACACACACACACAAACACAAACACACACACAAACACACACACACACACACACACACACACCATCATTGACTGTGGGTGACCATCCTCTCCAGTTAGTTCAGTCCAACAAACTCCTGGGTATCACCATCGACCACAAACTCAACTGGAAGGAACATGTAAATAACACGGTCAAGTCAGCCTCGTACCGTCTCTACATGTTAAGACGACTGAGGTCACTTGGGACACCCATGTTGGAGCTCAGTACCATCTATAGCTCCTTCATACTACCCAAGCTTACCTATGCGTCACCAGCCTGGTCATCCTCTATTAACACCACCCAGAAACATCAACTGGAGAGAGTGCAGAAAAGGGCGTGTAAAATAATACAGGGTGGTGAGTACACAGGGTACAAAAATGCTCTCTCCACCCTCAACATGTTATCCCTCAGTCAGCTCCACCATCAGACACTCCTATCATTCGGCCAGGGACTACTACAACATCCACGTCACCGACACTTCCTTCCACCTACAATACCTCGTCCACCTCGTGCACTCCGTCACACTAACAAACTACAGCCTATAAGAGCCCGCACTGATAGATATAAGAACAGTGCCATCCCCTCCATCGTACACCTACTCAACAACACCTAGCATCAATATACTGCCTTATATCCTTGTATATATTTTATGTTTATTTCTATTCCTCTTATTTATATATTTACATCCATTCATAACTGTATATTTTCAGCTCCAGGCTGCCACTCTCATTAATAAAACCGTTTATTATTATTATTATTATTTTATTTATTACGTTCCAAGTCCCCCAGGGGTGTCACGTTTCTCATTACCAACAACTACGCCGTGGCAAATGCATGTACACTCTTTAAGTTGGGCCCTGTCTTCTGTCACATCACATGACTCTGGCACTGCTGCTGGGAGAGAGGCCATGCAGGGTTGGCAGGGCAGGGCAGGGTAGGACGGGAGAGGGTAGGAAAGGTCAAGACAGAGCAGAGAAAAGCAAGACAAACAGAGTAGCTTGAACAAGACAGGGAATAGCGAAATAGAATTGAAAGGGTAGGGCAGTTTAGGTGAAGGCAGGGTTAGTGTAAGACATCTGTATATAGGGTAAAACAATGTTGAGTAGGAAAGGACAGAGCAAAACAAAACAAAACTAGGCAAGCAGCGATTGTAAATGGCAGGAGAAGGCAATGTAAGGGGTATGTATGGTTTATGGTAAGGAAAGACTGAGTCAAGGATAAACACAATGTAGAGGACTGTATACACGTGATTTTCTAGTACGGCAGATTTGGACGTAGTTGAGCAAGGACAGGCAGGGAAGGGCCGTAGATAACCAAGTCCTGAGGGCAGAACAGAACAAGATCAGGGAAAGGGTATAGGAGAAACAGAGAGTAAGGAAGGGCCGAAGTATTTCAGGAAAAAAAGAAAGTTATAGGTTTGAAGCTGTTATCATAGCACATTTATCTCCGTTCTCTGGTCAGATTAAAACTTCGTCCTTCCTGCAATATGTTGTTATGGAATCGGAGGACACCCGCAAATCTGAACGGAGCAAATTTGAAAGCAGAAGAACGGATTAAAACCATTTCTTGTGATATCCTAAGACAGAGGGAAAACAGCCAAGAAGCAACACAAGACAGGGACAAGGCAAGGAACACTCATACTCTCAAGGGAGACTCATTTATGATACTTATGATAACATCTAGGTCATTAGGCGACTCATTACACAGCTGTAAAATGGTATGTTGAAGTTTATGCTGCATTTGGGAGGTACTGTATTATAACGTACTTTAATAAGGCTTTGGGGTGTGGGAGGTGTAGTTCTCACGGTGTGTGTTGGGTGTATAGGATGACACTGCAACCCTATAGTCACACACACACACACACACACACACACACACACACACACACACACACACACACACACACAAAATGGACTTCCAATAAATTATAGCACAGAGTAGTCACACGATACTAAGGTAGGCTATATCCAACACTCTGTCATCCGTTTACCAGGCACACGTGTGGATGTAGTTGTGTCAGAGAGAGAGGGTGTGCTTGTCCTTTCGTAAATTATCTACATGTGAATGAATGGCAGTATATATCTGTGTTAATGTGGCTGTTCTGGAGTGTGATTGTAAACGTGTTCTTCTCTACACTCATGAGAAAAAGTTCTATGTCTTCTTATACGGGACGGATAAAGTGTAGCCAATCAATGAATTATTATTGATGATATTTTAATATTGTTAATGAATTAATTAACATATTGATTTATTTGTGATGGTTCTGTGTTCTGATTATGCAAGAAATATCACCACATCTTTCATCGTCATTGTCTCGCATTTGACTTTAACTTCTGTGATTCTATGTCCTGTGTTTTCTCCTAACCACATAAACATTCAACACAATAACAAAAAAAACTGAATCTGTGAACTTACTGTATATATTTTATAGATAAGTCAATTTAATACAATAAATAACTAGAATGATTAACTATGAACTTGTAATATCATAATAACTACACTAATTAGGAGGGTGAAATGGTGTGAGTTCACTTATAGGAAAATAATATACAGTATATATGTATAAAAAAAAAAAAGTCGAGTGACCATTACGGTGTTGTCGGCTTGTTAGGGGTCATTAGTCGTGTCGTCAAGTCTGTCTTTCCCCTCGTTGGTTGTGTGTGGCCCCGCCTGACTGATGTCCCGACCCTCCCCTCGCCCACTTTCCCACCCTTCCCTCAACCCACAACCCCATTTTCTTTCCCCTCACACCATCCCTTAATCTTTTTCTCCCTCCCTCCCTCCCCAGTGTAGGGTGGGGTAATGGAAGAAGGGTAGGGTGAGAAAAGAGTGTAGATATATATATAGAGGATATAGGGAGAGAGGGTAGGGTGAGAGAGGAAGAAGTAAAGGAGGCTAGAGAGAGAGAGAGAGAGAGAGAGAGAGAGAGAGAGAGAGAGAGAGAGAGAGAGAGAGAGAGAGAGAGAGAGAGAGAGAGAGAGAGAGAGAGAGAGAGAGAGAGAGAGAGAGAGAGAGAGAGAGAGAGAGAGAGAGAGAGAGAGAGAGAGAGAGAGAGAGAGAGAGAGAGAGAGAGTACAAGCAGGATAAAGTGAGCTTAGGTAGGGTAACAGAAGAAGGATTTAGTCAGAGAAAGAGAGAGAGAGGGTGCAAGCAGGATAGGGTGAGAGAGTGTGGTGTGGTGATGGAGGAAGGTCAGGGTGGGTGTGGATGTGGTCAAGGTGTGGTCATGTCGTCACCACACCAGCACACCACGACACTTGTTATGGCCTTGTCTCAGCTTCACCGGGCTGGGAACACAACCTCAACGGGCTATCACACTGCATGCCACCTCTTTCCTCCGTCCGTCCTCCTCTGTTCTTTCTGTCCAATTCTAGGGCCTATTTCCTCCCTCCTTTCTATCCAAGTTGCGAATCTCTTTCCTCCGTCGCTCTTGTTCATTTCTTGGACTTCATTGATTTTCCTCTGTCTCTTTTCTACACACACACACACACACACCCACACACACACACACATACACATACACATACAGATTCACACTCAGGCACGCGAACAGATATTCAAGCTCACATATACACACACAACAAAAGTACAATTAAAGTCACGGACAAAAATTATATCGAACTCGGTCTGTTTAAAACTGTGATGACGCATACTGTTTCTACATACACACGCATGTGAACGAATACAACAGATTACTTATGTTTTTGCTATAATCATATACACAATCAAAGGAGTTGCGACACTGAAGGGCAGGAGAGAAAACATTCACGTCTACGAGTGTACAGTACCCTCAGCTATACATCATATCCAACAGGTGCTCATGATGAGAAAAATAATTCAAGGTTGTTTGTTGGTGGGATGAGGTGCGAGTGTAGATAATTCACCTCAGTCCTCGTGAATATTACCGTCATAACACACCGAAAATAACACCTGCAGCACCGCACATACGTACTGTACATACACGCATGCCCATTTTAGCGGAGACACTTGCGTCATCAGTGGCACCTATTGCAGAACCTCACACACACACACACACACACACACACAGTCATGCATGGATGGATGAATACACAACCAATTAATACTTTATACTCGTTGCCGCCATCCGTCCACAAGTTAGACATTTACATAAACAGGGTAGATGCTTTATATTTCATTTTTAATTTAGGTTGTGCGTACTAGCCGTGGCTTAGTGGTAAAAGCTTCGACGCCTAAAAGTTAGAATGCTGGCCACATCAAGGGTTTTGTACTATAGTAATATCCCCATAGCACACAAGAGAATTTATTACGAGTGAGGAGTTATGCTGGTATGAAATTAATTCTTACCTTACAGTTACGGGTCCTCTACTGGTGCTCATCCATTTTACTGGTTCTTGAAAATAGCTACCTTAACTTAGGACTAACTTATTGGTGATACTGCATTGGTTAGATTTCACTGGCGGTGAGAGCAAACGTCAGAAGCATCCTTTTAATATAAATCTCTTACTCCTGGACTTAAAGAGAAAATGTTTTGCTCAGTCCTCAATCCAAATTCACTTAAGGAATAATACTACATGGCCATGGATGCTTAAGGAGCTGAAAGGGAGCTTCGGCAAGACTGTTTTCAGATTTAGGGAAACATTTCACCGTCCTTGGGGTGGCTGAAGGTGAAGTCACTCTGATCATAAAGTATTTCCTTCGTGTCGTGCTCAAGGTTTCTGTTCAGTGCAACCACAACAACAACATTACCCTTATTTCTTGATGCCTAAAGTGCTTTTCTTTGACTCTGTCCTGTCCATTTCGTTTATATTTAGTTGATGATCTTTTTCTAATGAGGCTTTGTAATGTAAGGAGTTATGCCATGGAAAAACAGACAGAATGGATAATTATGACGAGGTGCAAAAACTTCATTCAGTTCAGCAATCTGCTTTTGGCTTGTTTGGATAAATGATGTAATACAAATTGAAGAGATGGCTTTACCGGATTCTCCCATCCCTTGCACTCCTATTCCAAGAGTCCATATATCACTTTTACTCCTGTTTATTTCTTCTCCCCTCACTTCTTCCTTCTTCTCATCCTCATTTTCTTTCCTTCGTCTTCTTCCTTCTTCTTCTCCTCATTTTCTTTCCTTCGTCTTCTTCCTTCTTCTCCCCTCCCTTCTTCCTTCTTCTCATCATCATTTTTTTTCCTTCGTCTTCTTCCTTCTTCTTCTCCTCATTTTCTTTCCTTTGTCTTCTTCCTTCTTCTCCTCAACTTTTTCTTTCTTCCGGCTTCTTTTTCCTCCTCATCCTACTCTCCTCTTCTTTTCCTGCTTCCCTCTACTCTTTCCTCCTTCTCCTACTCTTCTCTCCTCTCCTCTCCTCTCCTCTCCTCGACCCACAAGTGCTGCAGACAGACCGAGGAGAGGTGATGGTGCCTCTGAGTGTTGGTCCTCACTTTACCACCTGTTTGTTTACTCTTGTAGGTGAGCCATTCAGTGCCACCCACTCTCTCTCTCTCTCTCTCTCTCTCTCTCTCTCTCTCTCTCTCTCTCTCTCTCTCTCTCTCTCTCTCACGACCTCCTGATCCCCTTCCTCGCTTTCACTCTTTCCTATTCCCTCCTTCTCGTACCTCCCCACCTCCTTCTGCTCCTCGATTGTTCTTTATAACAACCAAGGTGTTATTTTTTATCTGTTTTTCTAATAACCGTAGCCGGTGGGAGTGGTGGGTGCATGGGGAGAAGCCTTGTCCTTTATCTATCCTTTCCTTCAACACGTAGTCTAGATTAGATTAGTCTAGTTAAACAGGTAACCTCGTATAAAAGGACACTATGGGCCTCCTGTTGCCTGTACTTCCTTTGTATTCCTTTGTATTTTCCTGCATCCTCACTCTCACTCTTCCCATTTCCTCTTTCTTGTACCTCCCCACCTCCTCCTCCTCCTCCTCCTTCTCCTCCTCCTCCTTCCTAGCTCTCATTAATCCTTTTTCATCCTTCTCGTGTTTCTCTTACCACTTCCTCCTCCTCCTCCTTCCTCTATCTTCTTTCACATTTTACATTTTATTAAGAATCCCTCTCCTCTTCTTATTCTTCATCTCCACCTCTCTCGTCTTATTATTATTATTTGTCTCCTCCTCACTCTTTAATCCTGAAGCCACGGGTACATTTTACTCTGACTACTACTGGACAATTCTCCATATCACCGAGATACAATTGCCAGTAAAAATATCGATACAAATTAGTGAGTAGTAATAGATTCCTCTGGTTAAATTTAGCAGGAGTTATTAATAGGTTTTGCAAGCAAGATCTCAATTAACAAGGCAAAACTGCAACATAAATACTTAAAAGTAAAGGTAAGTAATCTGCTCGAGTCGTCCTTACTTAAGAGAACCGATATTTTTGCGGGTAACTGTAAACTTTATAAACAAAAGGTTCAGTATAAACTCTAAATCACAAACAATGGTTGCTATTATATGTAGTTTATTATGGATAAAGCCAGAAAATATTATTCCACCATAAAACTCTTATCATTCTAAAATTGATACAAAAATTCAAATGAGCCCTAGTAGTTTAGTCATTGTTATGTGGCTCAGTACGTGATCTGACAACAGAGAAAATACAACATAGATTGCCACAGCACCTGCTACGACTTACACGTCATATACTACGTAGGAAAGTCGTATGTTTGTTGAGGAGCCACGTAAGCTGTGAGAAAACAGAACATATGAAAACAAGGACACAAAAATTGATGTCGTTTGATGTGTACTTAATACTTACTAAAATTCACACATCCATCTGGCTTATGCTTAGAGTGTATAATTATTTAAGGCTATCAAGTATGCTTACATTTGTATTGGTCTTTTGTTGTGTGGCTGAGAGTTTAATGTCAACACCCAATATCGGCAAGTCAAAACTATGATTGATATACGCTTGTCAGTCAGGGGATAAGTTAGATAGATCATAAGCGATTACAGTCAGACAGAAAAGCGAATATCGGCGTAGGGTAGACTAATTTGTATCTTTGCTATTGGGGCGAGGCTGTCTTTTCGTTCATATCAAACTTTAATATCATGCTTTGAGTCGATTGTACTTATTTTATGGAAGAATAATGTTAATAATTCACTCCTGATTGCATTAATATTTATTTTACTTTTTCTTAGTTAACGTTTCATTTGCCTAAAAAAAAAAAAAAATGAAGGCAGAATGAAGAAGGTGGTGCATGCTTGTCGATTTAAACCTAACAATAAAGCCAGGTTGGGTGGAGAGCAACACAGGTTAAAGTAGCAACACCTGTATGTACACCTGAACAAGGAACACAGAATGATTCCTTCCTAATCTTTAAAACATGATCGTACTGAGATAGAAATAAATTGATGTTAGATAAGTAGTGAGGATACTTTGTCATGTGTATAGTATATATTTTGTGTGATATTATTGGGGTATATAGCACATTGTCTTGAGTGGTAAATCTGGAGCAAATGATTCCTCCTCCAAACTATTCCAGGCAACAGGATACCATTATTGTTTTCATATGGGTCTGTTTCCTGGCATACTATGGAGGACTAAGGCGCTCCAATCTATCAAACGTATACTATCCCCTTAAGGGCCGTATGCAAGAACATTAGAGGCGTTGACAATGATGTGGTAACGGTATACGATGGTGGCTCCCTTGACACAATACAAAGCCATCGTACCAGGAGGACTGTACCATCGACAACACCACCGATATTCTTGCATACAGTAATAATACAGTACTGTGTAATGTCAAGAGCTGCATGGTGGGAACAACTCCACTTCAACAACAACAACTCCTCCTCCATGGCAGATTTGAAGTGTCGTGTACCCTATATAATTATTTGGTATCGCACACAGTTATCTCACACATTTATCACACACGTTGTTGTTTATCACTCACTCCTCATGTCACACACACACACACACACACACACACACACACACACACACACACACACACACACACACACACACACACACACACACACACACAAACAATAGGCTTGCCTCTCACACATTCCTGGTGCTATAACACTGCCGATACCACACAGACAGTCATGGTATATGTCATAGTTTTTCTAATATTACACATATGGTTTTTGTCCTATATTTGATGTCATGTTCACACACACACACACACACACACACACACACACACACACACACACACACACACACACACACACACACACACACATACACACACACACACACACACACACACACACACACACACACACACACACGCATCTCGTCACTATACATAATACCGAGGGAGTCTGTGTCGCGTTATTGTGTTGTGGAATTAGTAACTTACCATTTACCAGCATTATTTTACCTACTTCCATAATCACAAGGGTCCAGAAAAGTGACTATAACAAGAGGTACTGGACGGGTTAAACTCTTGTGAACTAATTGGAAGACTAAGCCACTCACTCCTCCAAAACAACGCTACAAAACAGATCATCCACTCTTATACAGGGATAGTCTGCATGTTTGAGGGGAGATTGTCATGTTGGTAGATTGGAAGGCTAACGATTCCCCCTAACTATACCAGAAAATAGACGCTGCCAATGGTACTAATATAGGGGATCTGTTTCGAGGCATAGTTCGGAGGAATCTGTGACCTTCCAATTCACCAACAATAGAACCTTCCCTTAAGGTGAGATTCTTTTGTTGGTGAATTGGAAGGTCTGTGATTCCTCCAAACTATGCCATGAAACAACAGATCCCCTATTAGAACCATTGAGGACGTCTGTTTCCTGGTATGTTAGGAGAAAACAGTAGCCTTCCAATTAATCAAGAAGATAATATTCTCCCCTGAAAGGCATTGTTTACACGACTCGGTAGCTCGGTATATGCAGTTCATCCGCAGAGAAATTATTGCCCCTTTAATGATAGTATTTATGACATCCTCCTGCGTCAAATGTACACGAGAAGGTTGAAGAGAGAGGAGCCCCAGTACAGGTGTCATTTTGGGCTGAACACCTGTGCTACTTAGATCTGTATGTCTGATTTGGTAGAGGGTTTGCCAGGTGTATCGCTGCTGTTCGTGTTTAGTATGATCCTGGAAGCAGCTCACAAAACAGGTCATACAGTCATTGATGATATGCAAATTCAGCCCATCAATAACCCAAATTTTGATGATATAAGCGTTTTTCTATATTAGTATATTATATTTATTCTTCTCTAAGCCGTAATTGTGTTAGTTTAATTAAGTTTTTGGGAGTCATAACACGAGATTGCCAATATTTACACACCATGTCCAGTCACGAACACTAATGAGTATTCAGGTGTGCTTCGAATACCTATATAGAGACAGTAAATAAATGCACAATAAGTTCTCCATTGGAATTACTTCGCTGGTGAATAGGAATGGTCAAAGCTTCAACCAAAGCTTTATGCCAATTACTGCTCATGATTGTACTTTCAAAGCCTGACAAAACTGAATCGAAAACAGCAAATCTATACAGCAACTCCAAACCATAAGCTCAATGGTTGGCTCACAGGTGTTGCCGGATGTAGTGTTA
>JAWQEG010009374.1:17500-25619 GCA_033782935.1 Petrolisthes cinctipes
GCTGGTAATGGTTAACGACGAAGGGGGAAAAGGAAGGTGTATTATGGATGGACTGAACCGAGAGGAGAGAGTATAATATATAGTTTGTCAGTCTCTAAGGCCACAACTACTAACTATGTGGGAGTGGTAAGGTGGCTGGAAGAAGGAGGGAGGGTTTGAGGGAGGGTGGAGGGGGTGAAAGGTTTGATGGAGTATAATGGTGGAGGGTTTGAGGGAGAGGAGTAGTGGAGGGTTCTGTGGAGTTTTTTGATGGAATGAAATGGTGGAGGGGGTGGAGGGTTTGATGGAGTGAAATGGTGACGGAGGTAGAGTGTTTGAGGGAGTGTAATGATGGAGGGGGTGGAGAGTTTGATGGAGTGGAATGGTGGAGGGGGTAGAGTGTTTGAGGGAGTGTGATGATGGAGGGTGTGGAGAGTTGAATGGTGGAAGGAGTGAAAAAGGTGCAGTGAGTAAAAAATTGGAGGGAGTAGAATGGTGGAGAGAGTGAAAAGTTGGAGAGAGTGGAAAGTTGGAGCGACCAGAGGGATGGAGGGAGTGTATGAAGAGGCTGAGGATAATATCATGACAGTACAATAAATTTTTTCCTCCACCTACCCAACCAACTGAGTTTTCTTTCATCCCGTAACTGGTGAATAAATATTTTGACATTTTCGGCAATTACTGGTGAACTAAAGTTTAACCGAGGAATGAGAATGAATGATGGAAGTCGAAGAAAAAAAATCCTGTTAATGATAGTTTTTTTTTTTTCCCCTGTGCTCTTGAAATCGGATAATTTCAGCGACTCATTTTTAAACACATTTTAATGAGAAAGGAAACAGGAAAATATATGAAGGGAAAATTAACCAGTGTGAAAGACGCTTAACCTCTAAACAACGGTTGACATTTTTTGCTTTTATTTTTTCTAACTACACCAAGCGAATTTTCTTGTCGGAAAGAGAAACACTGACAGAGGTCTTTTATTAAAAATATCTTTCACTTATAATTAAAAGAGAACGGAATAGGTCTCATATAATACACCCAAACTAACATATGGCATATTATAAGCAAAAAGAAAACTGTCGTTCAGGGGTTTAGGGAGGAAGGGATGGAAGTGGTATAGGGAGGCCAGGCTGTCACACCACAGAGGCTGGCTGGTTGGCGCTATCACAACACCACTAACCCCTTTTCTCTCCTCTTTCCACCCTCTCTAACCGGCTGTGTCAACAGTTTTCGATACAATTATCCAATTACAAGCGGTATTCAAACCCTCCCATGAAGCCCACTCAATTATTTGCTCAGGAAATTGGGTGGCAACCTCGTCATGCCTTCGACTGGCCAATCCCAGGCGGCGGAGGGGGCGAATCATAACACCCAGTCGGGCTCCTCCTCGCTGATTGGCCACGGGGAGGACTCGGGGGGATCGATTGTCAACAATAACAAATGAAGGGCGAGGACTGCCGAGGGGAATGTTCCCTGATCAATAACTTTTTGGCAGCTTTTATTTGGCCCGTGTTATTGTGGACGGATTTGGGTGCCGAGGGAGCTGCCCTTATTTACATCTTACTCTTCCTCTCCCTTCCACTCCACTCATCTCATTCTCTCCCTTTTACATCAATTCCTTCATCTATCATTCTCCATTTCCATCTCACTTTTTTTATGTTCCCTTCATCTCTATTTTACCATCATTATCTTTAGTTACATCATTTCATCTTCAATCCTTACATTTCATCCTATCCCTTTATATCATATCCTTCAGTCCATTACTCCCTCTCCGTCACATTATTCCTCTCTCTTTTATCACTGTTCCCTCTTCATTTACCCTTCTTTTATCATCCTTTTTACCTATCTCATTATCATCATTCGTACTCCTTCCACGTGCCTTTTCATTCACTTTTTCTTCCTCTTTTTTCATCCGTTTCAATCATCCTATTCCCTCCCCCTCACTTTCTCATCCTTCAACATTCTACCCTTTTCCACATCGTTCACCCTTTCCCCTTAATTCTCTTTGCCTCTCATCCCTTCCTTCCCTTCACTTTCCCTCTCAACTTTATGCTTCCTCTCTTCTTTATTGCTCCTCTTATTCTTACCATTATCATCCCCTTCTGCTGCTCTCCTAATATTACTCTTTTATTCTTTTCATTTTCATTCCTTATTATCTTTGCTTTGACCGTTTCATCTTCCTCTTTCTATTTCTTGTCACCTTCACATTTCTGTCATTTAATCTTTATTCCTCTAACTACAATGTTATACTGTCCCACATTTTTTTTTTTTTTTTTTTTATAAAAGAACTCGATCGGTAAGAAATTGTTATGAAAGGCATACTATGTTCACAATTCCTCTATGCACATACCTCCTCTACTTATTCTTTACTCTTCTGCTTTCTCATCATTTTCTACCTCCATTTCCTTCACTTCCTCCTTCTCTTCCATTTCCTTCACTTCCTCCTTCTCTTCCATTTCCTATTCTTCCTCTCTTCGTCCTCGTTCACTCCTCCTGCCCCACGACCAAAGGGTAATAACCGGAAAGATATTACAATGGGAGAAGATTTTATGGTGCGATCAGAACAGATGTTGAGTTCTTCCGCCTCATGATGTGTGTTTGGGGTGGGTCAGGAGGGGGTGGAGTGGGGCAGGGGTGGGGTAGAGTGGGGTGGTGTGGGGTGGGGTGGGTCAGGAAGGGGTGGAGTGGGGCAGGGACGGGGTGGAATGGGACAGGAACGGAGTGGAGTGGAGCATGGACGGAATGGAGTGGGGTGGGGACGGGGTGGAATGGGGCAGGAACGGAGTGGAGTGGGGCAAGAATGGAGTGGAATGGGGCATGGGCGCGGTGGAGTGGGGTATGGACGGGGTGGAATGGGTCAGGAACGGAGTGGAATGGGGCATGGGCGGGATGGAATGGAGAGGGTGGAGTTAGGTGGGGTGGGATTGGATAGGGTGGGGACGGAAAAGAAAGGGTGGAGAAAGGCCGGAATGGTGTGGGTTGAGGTATGGGGTGGGGTGGAAAACGGACGGGGTGAGGGATGCGGTGGGGTGAAGTGGGATTGATTGGCTTGGGGAGTTACTATAAAGGGAGTAAAGGGGTACAGCAAGGTTGGGGGACGTGAGATGAAGAAGAGGAAAATTTGAGATACGAGTTGGGTTGTGGAGGGAAGTTTAAAAAAGAGTAAGGTGAGGATTGTTGGCCACATGATACTTGTCCAGGTGTTTTTTAAAGTTTTGATTGTATCGCAGTTAACCATGTCTGTGGGGAAACTATTCCAAATTTTTCCTACGCTATTTAAAAAGAGAAATTTTACTTCATATGAGTGAAAACATTAACCAGCTATCATTGTGAAAGGGTGAAGGAAATAAAGGGGAAACAAGGGAAGAAGTGACAGAGAAATATTTTTGTTAAAAAGGAAATTGTTGGGAAAAAAATGGGATAGCTAGAAATATAATAAATTGAACGAGGATCGAAGGGAATAGAATGAGAAGGAAGGAAGAAAGGGAAGATATGTAACTTAAATGGAGGAACCGTGAAGGAGATGTGGATTAAAAAATTAGGCAAAGAGAAAACATTAACAGAGAAGGGAACAACGTCATAAAACTGAACGAGTTACAGGTGTATGCAGAACAGGGCACAGGTGGCTGGGAGACATATGATCACTGGTGTTATCTAAGTCATGACAGGATGAGAGTGGTAGCTGTCGAATCAAACTATGGTCCCTCAGCTGTAACCTTCCTTACACATCACGGTGACGCATCACTAGCTGTCTCTGGGTTATTATTATATATATTTTATGCTCCGTCTATGGATATACATAAGTTTTATGTCCCATAGCGAGGGCCATATATATATATATATATATATATATATATATATATATATATATATATATATATATATATATATATATATATATATATATATATATATATATATATATATATATATATATATATATATATATATATCTATATACATAAAGCCAAGATCTGTCTGCGTGTGTGTGTGTGTGTGTGTGTGTGTGTGTGTGTGTGTGTGTCCGCGATGCACGCCTAAACCGTCCAACTTTGTGTCCTCAAAATTTGCATGTAGGTGAGTCTTGATCCCCTTCAGGTTTAGGGGGGGTCATACAACGAAACCACATATAACGAAACGTGCTAGCGAAATAATAATAAAATACAGGGGAAAAAATCTACGGAATCATCATACCACTGTTCAGCCTTCCGCAAAAACACGGTAATTTTTAAAGTTTCATTTAGGTAAATTTTTTCTTACAGATTTGTAGAGCTTGATTTTACACACCAGAATCTGTAAACTAAAGTTTCCTAGGTTTACTGGCTTGCGTACTGCAGCGCCATGAGTAATAAAGTTGTTACCCCTAAAACCACCCTAAAAATGAGAGCGTAATTATGATAAACTATTTTAGGCTACAGCACGGATATTATTCGATTTGTTTATGCGTTTTCTCACTAAGTATATTGTCGTTCACGATTTATTTTACTTTTGTCAAATTGATTTTCATTATTCCCATATTTATTTTAATCAACAGCTCATGAACATATTTTAGCACGGATATTATTCGATTTGTTTATGCGTTATCTCAGTAAGTATATTGTCGTTCACGATTTATTTTACCTATTATTAAACCTATTATTAAATTTTATGCATTTTTATGATTGATTCCATTGTCATATCGATTCTCAGTATTGTCATATATAATTTCACTTTGGTCAAATTGATTTTCATTATTGCCATATTTATTTTCACGATTTATTTTACTTTTGTCACATTTATTTTCATTATTGCCATATTTATTTTCACATACAACGAAACCACAAATAACGAAACGTGGAAGCTATCCTAGCTCCAAAGAATGAAGCTGTCAACAACATCAACCAAAAACTTCTGGATGCTCAGCCTGGCAGGTCAATGAAGTACAAATCAGTTGATACAGTGCCCGACGATGATCAAGTGGTCAACTACCCAGCAGAATTCCTGAACAGTCTAGATCCACCAGGGATGCCACCTCACAATTTGGAACTGAAGTTGGGATGTCCGATAATGCTTCTTAGAAACCTGAACACACCAAAACTTTGCAATGGCACAAGATTAAGAGTTAAAACAATGATGCCACGTCTGGTGGAGGCCACAATCCTGACTGGCAAAGGTAAAGGCGAAGATGTCTTCATTCCAAAAATCCCTCTGAGGCCCTCAGATTGTCCAATTCAGTTCCAACGTCTCCAATTCCCTATTCGTCTAAGCTATGCCCACCAAGGACAGTCCCTGAAAGTAGTTGGCCTCAACCTTAAGGACCAGGTCTTCTCCCACGGTCAACTCTATGTGGGCTGCAGTCGAGTCGCCGATGAGAAGAATCTCTACGTGATGTCGTCAACCGGAGTCGTGAAAAATGTCGTTTACCAGGAGGCACTTCAGTAAAATGCTTAGTGACGCTATTAATAGAAAAAGAAGGAAATATTATTAATTATGCTAATATTAGAATGATGGAGTTATTGAATGAGGGAGAAAGATTGATATAATAAACATTTAAAAACGACTAATACCTCCAATTATTCACCCACCCACCTCTATTACTATTCATCCATCCATCCATTTATTTTATCTAACCACTAAACCATCCCTCCCTCTCCCCCTTCCTTCCCTCCTTCCCTTCCTTCTATCCACCCACCACCCGATCTGCTCCAAACCGCCCGAAGGGCGGTGGAAGGGCGGCCGCAGGCCGCCAGCCCTCCGCAGGAGCTAGCGGCTCCTAGCCGCCCGAAGGGCGGCGGAGCAGCTAGTATATATATAATGCAGTAACTTCACTTCATCGTGAGACATGTATGCAAAAATTTGATCATTTTGCACACACACACACACAAATGAAAAATGACCAAAATTTTGCATTCATTTCTCACGGTGAAGTGAAGTCTCTGCATTACAGTGTATATAAATAAATAGATAGATATAGTTGTGATGGCTGACGGCTCAATGTCTCTTTGAGGCTGTGTTGTGAGGTTGGGTCTGATGGGATGAGTTGATTCAGCTCCCCTCGGGTTGGTCAGTATAATACATAATTGGGTAATAACAAAGGATGGAAACTGTGGTAACTTGTGTCCTTGTATCTAAGGATAGTAGGTTACTGTAACCCGCCACTGGCTTAAAGACCTCTATTAACACCGCGGAAACTCGACCTCATGGCGATTACCAACTCACTTTTCCTTTTAACACGCGTGAGTGCACACTTTCACTAACACACATCTCGATTATAAATTGTCAAAAACCTGCTGAGAGGGATATGACGGATTATCACCAAATATTTTTAGTGTAGTGTGTGTATAATAAACACTGTACTTTTACCAATTACAGGTCTTAACCCAACTGTTCTGTGGAATTGAAAGCCTTTCCATAGTCCAATGCAGGACAAGACTCCTCCACTTACTAGAGCTACAATCATCATATCCTTGTGTTTAAGAGAGTATCGCTTTGGCTAATTTTTGTCAGAGTTGTGGAGATGATGTTGTGGTGATGGTGTTGTAGCGATGGTAATGATACTATGGTGGTAGTGGTGATGGTGGTGGTGAAGGAGATGTTAATGTTGAGATGATATTACACTGTTCCTGTAGTAACCGTCTTTCACACATATACTCATTTTTTCACTCACTCACACTTACTTCTCGCTCCTCCCTTCCTTCTTCTCGACTCCTTTACACCTTCTCTTAACCTCAGCTATACATGATAACCTTACCCACTCACCCCTGTTGATAACTAACCCTCACACACCCCACAGTACACACACACACACACACACACACACACACACACACAAACACACACACACACACACACACACACAGTACAGTAGAATCCCACTTTGCTTCAGTTATTGATTCTTTCATCTCCACTCCTCCACATCCATGCACTCATCCATTCTACCTTTCTCCAGTCACCCATGCACTCACCCACCTTCACACCCATTCACCTACTTGTATCCACCTTACCTACCCCATTCACCCACCCACCTCCACACCCATTCTCTTACGTATATATATTCTACCGTCCCCCATTCACCTACCCACCTCCACACCCATTCACGGACATATATCCATCTTACCCACCCACCTACCCACCCACTTGGCCACATTCATAACCTTGCGACATGTGTAACGAGAGACACCTCTTAATCGTGTTCCTAGTCAAGGTAATTAATTTTCCGTCCTCTCTCCTACGTTACCACACCATCCTTATCCCTCCTCCCTCCCTCCCTTCTCCTTCAGAATTAACCCTTCCTATCCTTGTTCTATCCTCCCTATCCACATTCTATCCTCCCTATCCACATTCTATCCTCCCTATCCTTATTCTATCCACTCTATCCTTCTTCTACCCTCCCTATCCTTCTTCTACCCTCCCTATCCTTCTTCTACCCTCCCTATCCTTCTTCTACCCTCCCTATCCTTCCACTCTCCCTATCCTCATTCTATCCTCCCTATCCTCATTCCACCCTTGCTATCATTATTCCTCCTTCCCTATCCTCATTCTACCCTCCCTATCCTCATTCTACCCTCCCTATCCTCATTCTACCCTCCCTATCCTCATTCTACCTCCCTATCCTCATTCTACCTCCCTATCCTCATTCCTACCACCTTATCCTCTTCCACCCTACCTATCCTCTTCCACCCTACCTATCCTCATTCTACCCTTCCTATCCTCATTCTACCTCCCTATCCTCATTCCTACCACCTTATCCTCTTCCACCCTACCTATCCTCATTCTACCCTTCCGATCCTCATTCCACCCTTCCTATCTCAATCCTCCATCCACCTTTCCCCTATTTATTCTTCCTCACTACACATTTAATACACAGTTATCTCACACTTCATCCACACACTCGACTCAACCTCCACCCAACTACCCTTCCTCTATTCACCATCACCTTTTGCTACGTTACTATATACCTTCCTTGCCCCCATACTCCACCATACCCTCCCTACCCTATAGCTCCCTCTTCATTGACCCCTCCTCACCCTCCAACCTCCTTACCCCCCACCCCACCCCACTATACATCACTATACCTTCCTTGCCCCATACTCCACCATATACCCTACCCTAGCTCTCTCTTCATTGACCCCTCCCTCACCCACCAACTTCCTTACCCTCA
>JAWQEG010009375.1:0-2500 GCA_033782935.1 Petrolisthes cinctipes
CTGCCGTGGTCACTCCCTTGGGGGGAGTTCCCGTAGGGAACGAGGCGTCGGAGCTATAGATAGATAGATAGATAGAACTATTTACATATTAACCTACCATTACTATTTACATATTAACCTTCTATAACCCCCTGCCCCCCCGCCCCCATTCCCTGTTGACAGGTTTTCGTCTGAGCTGAGTCTAGAGAGTGTTAGGGCGGCACAACACCAATTCTGTAGTGACCGTGATTGGCGCCCAGTACCACCCACCGCGTAACGTACTTCTGGCATTGGTCGGGGAAGTGGGCGAACTGGCAGAACTCTTCCAATGGCGCTCTGAGGTATTGTGTGTGTGTGTGTGTGTGTGTAGGGGGGGGGGGGGTCTAGGTACTGTAGTATGTGTGTGTGTGTGTGTGTGTAGGAGGGGGGGCAAGTGTGTGTGTGTGTGTGTGTAGGAGGGGGGGAGTGTGTGTGTGTGTGTGGGGGCGGGGAATGTGTGTGTGTGTGTGGAGTGTGCTTTAGGTAGTGTGTGTGTGTGTAGGGTGTATGTGTATAGGGGAGTGTGTGCTCTAAGGTATTGTGTGTGCCTGTGTGTATTCTTAGGTAATGTGTGTGTTTGCTCTGAGGTATTGTGTGTGTGCTCAGAGGTAATATATGTGTGTGTGTGTGTGTGCACTTAGGTAATATGTGCATGTGTATGTATTTATGTTCCGGTACTCAATTTTGAATCCCCAGAAATTTCCACTTTGAAGATCCAGACCAAACGAGTTAAAAGAATCGTAGATAACTTAATTTCTGGCCCAGATGATATCCCTTCCAATGTCCTAAAAGAATGCTCCTCAGAACTGACTCCCATTCTTTCTAAACTATTCCGTTTATGTATTCAGACTGCCTCTTTCCCTAAAACCTGGAAAGAAGCAAATATCCGTCCAGTGCCCAAAAAATGTACAGCCACGATCAAATATCCACCGACACTTTCCTTCCATCGTCGTAAATATCTTGGTAATAAAGAACAACACGTGTATGATTTTGCAGCACCTCATAATAATAATAATAATAATAATAATAATAATAATAATAATAATAATAATAATAATAATAATAATAATATCCACCAACACTTTCCTTCCGTCGTAGTAAATATCTTGGTAATAAAGAACAACACGTGTATGATTTTGCAGCACCTCATAATAATAATAATATCCACCAACACTTTCCTTCCATCATAGTAAATATCTTGGTAATAAAGAACAACACGTGTATGATTTTGCAGCACCCCATAATAATAATTGAGGGGGTTGAGTTGACATAAGGTGTTGTTGTTGTATGATTATATTTTGATATGATAATGATTTATTTGCACGATGGAAGGAAAGTGTTGGTGGATATTATTATTATTATTATTATTATTATTATTATTATTATTATTATTATCATTATTATTATTATTATTATTATTATTATGAGGTGCTGCAAAATCATACACGTGTTGTTCTTTATTACCAAGATATTTACTACGATGGAAGGAAAGTGTCGGTGGATATTTGATTGTGGCTGTACCTCATCTGATCCAACTAACTACAGACCAACAATAGCTATTAACTCCACTCTGGGTAAAGTATTTGAAATCAATAATCACATATCCAAACATCTCGAAACCAATAAACTGTTCAACAATATGGATTCAGGGCACGGACGATTCACTGCCGACATACTCAGCTATATTACACATAGATAGATAGATAGATAGATAGATTATACATAGATAGATAGATAGATTACACATAGATAGATAACACATAGATAGATAGATAGATAGATTACACAGATAGATAGATAGATAGATAGATTACACATAGATAGATAGATTACACATAGATAGATAGATTACACATAGATAGATAGATAGATAGATAGATAGATAGATAGATAGATTACACATAGATAGATAGATAGATAGATTACACATAGATAGATAGATAGATAGATTACACATAGATAGATAGATAGATTACACATAGATAGATAGATAGATTACACATAGATAGATAGATAGATTACACATAGATAGATAGATAGATAGATTACACATAGATAGATAGATAGATAGATTACACATAGATAGATAGATAGATAGATTACACATAGATAGATAGATTACACATAGATAGATAGATAGATTACACATAGATAGATAGATAGATAGATAGATTACACATAGATAGATAGATAGATTACACATAGATAGATAGATAGATAGATAGATAGATTACACATAGATAGATAGATAGATTACACATAGATAGATATATAGATAGATTACACATAGATAGATAGATAGATTACACATAGATAGATAGATAGATAGATAGATAGATTACACATAGATAGATAGATAGATAGATTACACATAGATAGATAGATAGATAGATAGATTACACATAAAATTTTAGTCAATAGCTCTCTCTAGACATCTCCAACCAAGGCCTTTGATAGAGTAAGGTGGGTACAGTCAGCAATA
>JAWQEG010009375.1:7500-25000 GCA_033782935.1 Petrolisthes cinctipes
TGTTTTGTAATGTAAAGTAAAGGGAGAGAGAGAGAGAATGTTTGGGTACAGTAGGTTAATTCTGTAATGTTTTATATTGTAAAAGTGATAGAGAATTGTTAGATTATTACAGCAATGTTTCATACTAATTATAATGTATGGAATATTATACTGTAAGATAAGTACTTTACTGTTTAAAGAGAGAGAGAGAGAGAGAAAATAGAAGGAAAGGAGGGACAACAAAAACAATAATTATTTCTTTTTAATATTTTTATTTTCTATTATAATTATACTGTTCTCACACACACACACACACACACACACACACACACACACACACACACACACACACACACACACACACACACACACACACACACACACACACACACACACACACACACACACACATACACTTAGTATTTCTCTATCACACACACACACCAATCTCTCTCTCTCTCTCTCTCTCTCTCTCTCAAACCACAGCTTACAAATTGTACCAAATAAATTTCAACAGTTAATTATTGTCTTTGTAGATGACAATTGTAGAAGGTTCTTAATAATTACAATACATCCACAAAACTCTTCTACGACATATTTTAAATGAGTGTGGGTGTGAAATTTTGGGCCGTATTCAAGAACATTATTTTTCGTGGTGTATACGATGATGATGATGATGTGGTACTGGTCCCACGCCGTCGTATACACCACGGATGTATGTTCTCGCATACGGGGGAAGTGCAGTGTTGGTAAATCTGGAGTAACTGATTCCTCCAAACTATTCCAAGCAACAGAACACCATTATTTTTTTTTTTTTTCCTCTGGTCCTGTTTCCTGGCATATAATTATACTTTGGAGGAATCATGGCACTCCAATGTAACAAAAGTGAATTACCCCTTTAACTTGAATTATTATTATTATGTTAAGGACCCTGTGTTCGTGTATGAAAAAAAAAAAATTGGAGGCTTCTGATTTTTCCTGACAATGCCATGAAACAAACAAGCTGCTCCTTCCAGATTTTGATTGAAGGACTCGTTTATCTCCAATTTTCTGACTACATAACACACAGGGTCCCTTAATTAATACACAGTGAATACAGACCTGGAGTAATGGAAAAATAAATGATATAAATACTTCTAAAATTATTCTGTACTGTACACTCGCTGACCACCTTACTCTCAACAACTGAAACCAGCCCAAAGGTAAGGTTATGTTATGTTAGATTAGATAAAGTTTGGTTGGGTTATGTTAGATTAGGTAAGGTTTGGTTGGGTTATGTTAGATTAGATAAGGTTTGGTTGGGTTATGTTAGATTAGATAAGGTTGGGTTGGGTTATGTTAGATTAGGTAAGGTTAGGTAATTCCTTAAGGACCCTGTGATTGTGTATGATAATTGGTGGCTTCTGATTCCTCCTGACCATGCAATGAAACAAACTCCTCCTATATAGGTCGTGTTTTGTGGCAATATTCGAAGGACTCGTTTACCTCCAATTTTCTCGCTACATCACACACAGGGTCCCTTATGGAATCCTGTGATGTAGCGAGAAAATTGGAGGTTTGCGAGTCCTTTCAAACATTGCCAAGAAACAAAACCTGTATTGAAAGAAGCTTGTTTGTCTGTTTTGTGGCATAGTCAGGAGGAATCAGAAGCCACCAGGTCTCATACACAATCACAGGGTCCTCCTCAATATATTATTAAGTTTAGCGATACATAAAAAAAACCTCTGCATGTTGAACTTTCCAATCTGAAATCAGGTTTGTAAAGTTCCCTGCTGTAACAAGAGAAACATAATTATTATATACTTGTCCTGTATCTCTGTATCATTTCTAAATTACCACAAACAGTTTTTTTTTTTTTGCTCCTGAATCCAACATACATTACTTTACTTCTGCTACCAATAACACACGCACATATTGTATAACGGTAAATGATTATAAGAGAGAGACACATGTATGGATTTGTGCCACACTTATTTAACCGTAAAAATGAAAGATTATGGACAAACTGATGTTGGAATGATGGTAAAACACAACACTAAACACTGTAAATTTAGGTTGTACAATCACAAGCACTAATAGTTATACAGCTTTGAACACTCCAAATTCACCAACGAAGTAATTCCAATGGAGATCTTATTGTGTATTTATTTACAGTCTCTAGGTATTCAAAGCACACCTGAATACTTATTAGTGCTCGTGACTGTACAGTGGAGATCTTATTTGCATTTATTTACCATCTCTGGGTATTCGAAGCACACCTGAATACTTATTAGTGCTCGTGACTGTACAGTGGAGATGTTATTATGCATTTATTTACAGTCTATAGGTATTCCAAGCACACCTGGATACTAATTAGTGCTCGTAACTGTACACCTGAGCAAGTAGAAAGTTGAAGAAGAATCTGGCCGTACAATATATGGCAAATTCTTCACCACCACCACCACCACTCAAAGTTGTTATTGTTGATGTTGTTGTTGTTCTCCCGGGACAGAATTCATCCAATCACATTTCACCTTACATTGGGTCTAGGTTCCTACGTTGATTCATTCATAAAGATACGAGGGCTTACTATAAACAACTGCCCTATTATTCTTGTACTCTCTACTTTCTCAACTGTACAATTTATAGTCTGAAAGTATGGTAATAGAATATCGAGTGTAAATTGAGATACAGTAAAATTAATCGAGTGAACATACAGTACAGCCACAATTAAATATCCACCGACACTTTCCTCCCATCGTGCTAAAAATATCTTGATAATAAAGAACAACACGTGTATGATTTTGTAGCACCTCATAATAATAATAATAATAATAATATCATCCACTGACACTTTCCTTCCATCGTAGTAAATATCTTGAAAATTAAGAACAACACATGTATGATTTTGCAGCACCTCATAATAATAATAATTGAGGGGGTTGAGTTAACATAAGGTGTTGTTGTATGGTTATATTTTGATATGATACCGATTTATTTGCACGATGGAAGGAAAGTGTCGGTGGATATTTGATTGTGGCTGTACATACATAAGATTAAAAACTGATACAAATTAATTACAGAACACAAACACATTAACATTGCAATATGCTCCGATGATAATTAGATCTGTATGCAAGAACAACAGCCACAGTGGTGTTTACGATGGCTCTGTCTATGGAGTCGACGTACCGGTACCACGCCATCGTATGCACCACGGATGTCCTTGAATACGACCCATAGTACAGTACTCGTCTCATCAACTGTAGCATATGTGAAATTGTGTGTGTGTGTGTGTCAATATTTCTACTTCTGTGTGTGTGTGTGTGTCTGTCTTTCTACTTCTGTGTGTGTGTGTCTGTCTTTCTACCTCTCTGTGTGTATGTGTGTGTGTGTGTGTGTGTGTCAATCTTTCTACCTGTGTGTGTGTGTGTGTGCCTTTCTACCTCTGTGTGTGTGTGTGTGTCAGTCTTTCTACCTCTGTGTGTGTGTGTCAATTTTTCTACCTCTGTGTGTGTGTGTGTGTGTCAGTCTTTCTACCTCTGTGTGTGTGTGTATACTGTAAACACTTATTGTACACTAAATTACACACACATTATACCAGTGTACAGTACAATGAGGCTTTTCTTTAGTTTCATTACACACACATAATACCAGTGTACAGTACAATGAGGCTTTTCTGTACACAGTTTCATTACACACACACATTACATTACACACCCAAAATATCAGTGTAAAATGAGAGTTCACTGTACTGATAATGTGCTGGTGAAAAAATTATGTAGAAAGACATTCTATTATGACTTCACAACTCAGAAGCTTAAGTAAAAAAAAAAAAAAAAAAATAATAATAAAAAAATAATGAAAAAATGTGTCAAGTGAAATACATCTAATTCACATCATTACACAGCTTAATAATAATAATAATGAAAAATATACATCTTAATAATAATAATAATAATGAAAAAAATATGTCGAGTGAAATGCATCTAATTCACTTCACAGATCTTGTAAACATGAGATGAACAGTGATGGTAGCTGGTGTGTGTGTGTGTGACTGAGTGAGGTGTTTGGAAAGTCAACATAGCGATGGTTATTAGGGGAGCAGTACAATGATAGAGAGGTTAGGGGGGAGGCAGAACAACAGTGGTCTGTTGTTGTTGATGTTCTCCCAGAGCAGAATGGCCTCCTGCCCCACAGACTCCAGGTAAGCTCTGGTTGCAGTGAAAAAACAAATTAAAATAATGGAAGGGCTGGCCCTATATGCTACCGAAGCACATCCCAAGGAAATGGGACCACAGCTTACTGGACCAGGGAGTCTGGAGGCCTCATTGGGGGGGAAGGTCTTTGATCAAACAGCCAGTGCTGTGGGCCCAAGTCCACGTTACCACAAGAGCTACAAGTGGGGCCGCACCGTCCATGACACCAGCCCTGAAGGGACCATAAGGGGGGAGGGAGTTTACACTGCTGCATGCAAAGGGATAATGTAACCCCGTGTGCTGGTGGTCCACACACCAGTAAAAAAAAGCCTCCAGTTGCAGTACAAATCTTGTCAAATCCAATAGAAAGTGACCAGATCCTACAACAATCTTTATTCTAGCCCTGTGGGGGATGGCTAATATTCACAGAGAATAAAGTCAGCCCCCCTGGGAACACAGTGAGAGGTTAAGGAGAGCAGTACAACAAGCGAGGTTAAGGAGGGCAGTACAACAGTGAGGTGACAGAATAATATGATAAGATTAATTAAGGATATTGTGTGTAGTAATATGATGATGATGATGATAAAGGGAAAAATGTAGTTTGTATTGTAAACATTGGATGATCAACAATGTGTAGAGGACAGGGACAGTAATGTAACCTTGACATAGTGAGGTGTGTGTAGAGTTGATAGTGTTGTTGTTGTTGTGTATGGTGTCACGGATATCGGTCTTGGTGTTGGAGTACAAGGCAGTGTAGTACGTTGCCACACAGTCCGGCCAGCAGCGCCCACAGCGGCAACAACACGTAGTAGGACGGGATGCTTACTTTGTTTTCCAGCTTGAGACACAGTGCCACCATGAAGGCCATCTTGAGTACCACCACAAACAGAGGCCAGAGTCGCTGGAGAAATGCCTCCGCTCGCTGCCTCACCCCGCCCCTCAGACCCGCCCCGCCGCTGCCTCCGCCCCGGGCAGTGAGGCGGCACTCGTTGACAATGTGTATGCCTATGTAGATGAGCAGTATGGCGTCGTAGAACCACATGGGTATGAACACAATGAACCAATTCCACTTGGTGCGTTCGTCCAGTCTGAGGGCCAACAAGATGAGGAACACCAACAACAGGAACCAAGTAAACAAAGCTCGATGCAACATAGCCATAACAACACCATACAACCTGTAATAAAGATATAACACATTAATAAATAGATAAGATAATAATAATACCATAAACACTGAATAAAGAAATAAGACAGTGATAACAACACCATACAACCTGTAATAAAGAAATTACACTTTAAGAGCAACATAGACACTGTAATAAATAGATAACACAGTAATACCAACACCATAAACACTGAATAAATAGAAAACACAGTAATACCAACACCATACACACTGGAAAAAATAGATAACACAGTAATACCAACACCATACACACTGTAATAAATAGATAACACAGTAATACCAACACCATAAATACTGTAATAAATAGATAACACAGTAATACCAACACTGTAATAAATAGATAACACAGTAATACCAACACCATAAACACTGTAATAAAAGTATACATTTGGTACATTCCATGGAGCACCTTGATTCCTCCAAAGTATGCCAGCCAGGAAACAAACAGGGCCAGGTGGACAAATATAATGGTGGTCTGTTGTTGCTTGGAATAGTTTGGAGGAATCATTTGCTCCAGATATACCAACAGTGTACAGCCACAATCATATATCCACCGACACTTTCCTTCCATCGTAGTAAATATCTTGGTAATAAAGAACAACACGTGTATGATTTTGCAGCACCTCATAATAATAATAATAATATCCACCAACACTTTCCTTCCATCGTAGTAAATATCTTGGTAATAAAGAACAACACGTGTATGATTTTGCAGCACCTCATAATAATAATTGAAGGGGTTGAGTTGACGTAAGGTGTTGTTGTATGATTATATTTTGATATGATACCGATTTATTTGCACGATGGAAGGAAAGTGTCGGTGGTTATTTGATTGTGGCTGTACATACATAAGATTAAAAACTGATAGCAAATTAATTACAGAACACAAACGCATTAACATTGCAATATGCACCGATGATAATTAGATCTGCATGCAAGAACAATATTTGCATGATTGTGGCTGTACAGTACTTTCCTCTTGACGTGAGATTCTTTCGAGGGTAAATTGGTGGGCTACCGATTCCTCCACACTAGGCCACAAAACATATCCCTCATTGAAGTAACATGAAAATGAAAGAGTTTTACTATGGGTTTCAGGGTCTGTGAATCAACGTTTTTTACAATTATCTTCCAAATTAATTGCTGTATTGGATTCGTATAGCCTCAATCAAATATCCACCCACACTTTCCTTTCATCGTGCAAATAAATCATTATCATATCAAAATATAATCATACAACAACACCTTATGTAAACTCAACCCCCTCAATTATTATTATGAGGTGCTGCAAAATCATACACATGTTGTTCTTTATTACCAAGATATTTACTACCATGGAAGGAAAGTGTTGGTGGATATTATTATTATGAGGTGCTGCAAAATCATACACGTGTTGTTCATTATTACCAAGATATTTACTACGATGTAAGGAAAGTGTCGGTGGATATTTGACTGTGGCTGTAATTTGGCACGGTGCACAACACACCTCAACCTAATTTTTAGCAATGTAGTGCAATGGCAAATGTTGTTAATTACGGTGTTTACTCTTGACTCTGATGGCATAGCCAAGCACTGCCAACGTTGACATTCGAACACCCACCACTACTCCCCAATCCCGTCCATCCCTACCACCCTCCCTCGCCCTCCCCCCCCACTGATCATTCTCTCCTCCCCCATCATGGAAAACTGGAAACCATGACAATACCGTACCTCTGCTTAGGTGGAAGTGGAGTTGAAGGTGGAGGTGGAGAAGCAGGTCGAGGTGGAGGGAGAAGTGGAGTCAGAGGTGGAAATAATATACACAACTAATCATGATAAATATAAAAAACTGGCAACCATGACAATACAATACCTCTGCTTAGGTGAAAGTGGAGTTGAAGGTGGAAGTGGAGGAAGAAGTGGAGGTGGAGGTGGAGTAAGAGGTGGAAATATACACAACCAACCATGACAAAACCGTACCTCTGCTTGGGTGGAAGTGGAGTTGAAGGTGGAGGTGCAGGGAGAAGTGGAGATGGAGGGAGAAATGGAGGTGGAGGTGGAGTCAGAGGTGGAAATATACACAACCAATCATGACAAAACCATACCTCTGCTTGGGTGGAAGTGGAGTTGAAGGTGGAGGTTGAGGGAGAAGTGGAGGTGAAAGGTGGAGTCAGAGGTGGAAATATACACAACCAATCATGACAAAATCGTACCTCTGCTTGGGTGGAAGTGGAGTTGAAGGTGGAGGTGGAGGGAGAAGTGGAGGTGGAGGGAGAAGTGGAGGTGGAGAGAGAAGTAAAGGTGGAGGGAGAAGTGGAGGTGAAAGGTGGAGTCAGAGGTGGAAATATACACAACCAATCATGACAAAACCATACCTCTGCTTGGGTGGAAGTGGAGTTGAAGGTGGAGGTGGAGGTGGAGTTATGAGTGAGTGAGTTGTAACCCTTTTTAGAGTAGTTGCCACTTGCGTGTTGTAACGATGTGACTGCTACTCTTGGCGTTCTCTCTCTTGTCCCAGGAGCAATGTCCCGTCCTCGTGAACCTTGCTGGCCCTACACTCACAATCTGACAACAACAACAACAACAACAACAACAATATATTAGTGATTTTTATTATATACAAACACACACAACAATACATTACTGACCTTCAATATATACACACACTCACAATGAGATATTAGTGATATTTATTATATACACACACACACAATCTAACAATAACAATAACAATACATTACTGACCTTCAATATATACACACACTCACAATGAGACATTAGTGATATTTATTATATACACACACACAATCTAAGAATAACAATAACAATACATTACTGATTTTTATTATACACACACACACACACACAAAACGAGACATGAGTGATTTTTATTATATGCACACACTCACAATCTGACAACAACAACAACAACAATAATAAAAACAATACATTAGTGATTTTTATTATATACACACTCACAATCTGACAACAACAACAATAAAAATAATACATTAGTGATTTTTATTATATACACACACACACACAATCTGACAACAACAACAACAATAATAAAAACAATACATTAGTGATTTTTATTATATACACACACAATCTAACAATAACAATAGGCTACATTAGTAATTTTTATTATATATATATACACACACACACACACACACTCTGACAACAACAATAATATATACACTACTCGTATAATTCTGACACTTTTTTGCACTAGATAATGTGCAAATAAGCTAGATCTAATGGAAAATCTGCTAAATAAATTGGCATCACTTGACTAGTTTGTGCTTTAATTAATCTATACCGTGTTAATTTTTACAAACATTCACTCAGGGGGCATAGTCCAGTGTTAGGTGGTGAATCTGGAGCAACTGAATGATTCCTCCAAACTATATATATATAATAATTCTCCATGCAACAGGCCAACATTATTTTTGCTAATCTGGTCCTGTTTTCTGTTCTGGACACACTGTAGGCATTGGTTACAAGGGGGGTGTCTCTGCTCTGGACACACTGTAGGCATTGGTTACGATGGGGGTGTCTCTGCTCTGGACACACTGTAGGCATTGGTTACGAGGGGGGTGTATCTGTTCTGGACACACTGTAGGCATTGGTTACGAGGGGGGTGTCTCTGTTCTGGACACACTGTAGGCATTGGTTACGAGGGGGGTGTCTCTGCTCTGGACACACTGTAGGCATTGGTTACGAGGGGGGTGTCTCTGTTCTGGACACACTGTTCTGCTGACTGGTTTAATTAAGGAGGGTAATTATTCACTTTTGTTACATTGGAGTGCCTTGATTCCTCCAAAGTATGCCAGGAAACAGGACCAGCCAGATGAACAAAATTAATGGTGTTCTGTTGCTTGGAATAGTTTGGAGGAATTATTTACTCCAGATTTACCAATACTGTACTTCCCCCTCAAGTATGACCTAAATAACATTACTATAGAAAAGTTGTTTGGTGTTAGGAAAAATAATAAATGAATTAAATTTTCTAGTTGTTTTGATGAAAAAAAAAATCTATCTATAGTACAAACAATCTATCAACAATACAAACAATCTATCAGCAGTACAAACAATCTATCAACAATACAAACAATCTATCAACAGTACAAACAATCTATCAACAGTACAAACAATCTATCAACAGTACAAACAATCTATCAACAGTACAAACAATCTATCAACAGTACAAACAATCTATCAACAGTACAAACAATCTATCAACAGTACAAACAATCTATCAACAGTACAAACAATCTATCAACAGTACAAACAATCTATCAACAGTACAAACAATCTATCAACTGAAAAAACAACACTAACCCACCAATCAGCTAACAAATTAATCAATCATCCAATCAACCAACCAACCAACTAATCATCCAACCAACCCACTAACCATTCAATCAATCAACCAACCAACTAATCCACCCACCAACCAACATATCTACCTACCAACCCACTAAACATCCAACTCACTCACCCACCACCCACCAACTAACCCACTAACCATCCAACTCACCCACTAACCATCCAACTCACCCACTAAACATCCACCCACTCACCAATCATCCAACCAAACAACCAACCAACCAACCAACTAACCCACTATCCAACCAACCAACCAACTAACCAACCAACTAACTAACCAATCATTCAATCAACCAACCAACTAACCAACCCACCCTCTATCCACCCACCCACTCACCAATCATCCAACCATCAAACCAACCCACTAAACATCCAACCATCCAACACACCCACCAACCCAACCCACCACCCACTAACTAACCCACCAACCCACCCACCCACCTTCAGTGTAGGACAATGGCCCATGAGAATGTTGAGGTCTTGTCTAGTGAGCCAGGAGTTACAACCTTCCAACTCCACCTCCTCCAGGGCCGGTAAGTGCTTCTCCAGGTGGAAGAATGGAGACGTCACCACCACCACACGATTCTGTCGGAACGGAGAGCCATATTCAAGAACAATTATAGTGTATACGATGGTGTGGTAACGGTACGAATGACAAGTCCCCACCATTACACGATTCTGTTGGAACGGAGGGCTATATTCAAGAACATTTATAGTGAATACGATGCCTCACCACCACCACACGATTCTGTTGGAACGGAGGACAATATTCAAGAACATTTATAGTGTATACGATGGTGTGGTAACAGTACGAACGATGGCTCACCACCACCACACGATTCTGCCGGAACGGAGGGCTATATTCAAGAACATTTATAGTGTATACGATGGTGTGGGAATGGTTATAGTGTATACGATGGTGTGGTAACAGTACGAACGATGACTCACCACCACCACACGATTCTGCCGGAACGGAGGGCTATATTCAAGAACATTTATAGTGAATACGATGGTGTGGTAATGGTTATAGTGTATACGATGGTGTGGTAACGATACGAATGACAAGTCCCCACCATCACCACACGATTCTGTCGGAACGGAGGATAGTATTCAAGAACATTTATAGTGTATACGATGGTGTGGTAATGGTTATAGTGTATACGATGGTGTGGTAACGGTACGAATGACAGGTCCCCACCATTACACGATTCTGACGGAACGGAGAGCCATATTCAAGAACATTTATAGTGTATACGATGGCGTGGGAATGGTTATAGTGTATACGATGGTGTAGTAACAGTACGAACGATGGCTCACCACCACACGATTCTGCCGGAACGGAGGGCTATATTCAAGAACATTTATAGTGAATACGATGCCTCACCACCACCACACGATTCTGTTGGAACGGAGAGCCATATTCAAGAACATTTATAGTGTATACGATGGCGTGGGAATGGTTATAGTGTATACGATGGTGTGGTAACGATACAAATGACAGGTCCCCACCATCACTACACGATTCTGGCAAAACGGAGGGCAATATTCAAGAACATTATTTTATAGTGTTTACGATGGTGTGGTAACGGTACGAACGAAGACACCGTAGATAAACAACAGAGCCGTCGTACCGTCACCACGCCATCGTATACACCACGGATGTCCTTCTTGAATATGGTCCACAGTCACATTTACGTCACGGTCCTAATTCTTGGGTTAAGGTGAAATTCTCTTGTTGGTAAATTGGAAGAAAACAAATTCCTCCTAACTATATCAGAAAACAAAACTGTATTAATAAAGGATCTGTTTGTTTCATGCACAGTTTGAAATAATTGGTTACTTTTGAACTGGGGGGTGCGGGGGGGGGGTCGGGGGGTGTTTTGGGCGGTGCGGGAGTAGGGAGGACAGGCTGGGGGGGGGGAGGGGGGTTGGTTTGGGGGGTGCGGGAATAGGGGACAGGCTTTCTACCCACCTCAAGCCTGTCCCCCTATTCCCGCACTTCCCCAGTCCCCCCCCCCCCAAGCCTGTCCCCCTATTCCCACACCACCCCAGTCCCCCCCCCCCCCAAGCCTGTCCCCCTATTCCCGCACCACCCCAGTCCCCCCCCCCAAGCCTGTTCCCCTACTCCCGCACCACCCCAGTCCCCCCCCCCCCAAGCCTGTCCCCCTACTCCCGCACCACCCCAGTCCCCCCCCCCCACAAGCATGCCCCCTATTCCCGCACTCCCCCAGTCCCCCCCCGCCCCAAGCATGCCCCCTATTCCTGCACCACCCCAGTCCCCCCCCCCCAAGCCTGTCCCCCTACTCCCGCACCCTCTTAAGGACCCTGTGATCGTGTGTGAAACGTGGAGGCTTCTGATTCCTCCTGACTATGCCACGAAACAAGCTCCTTCCATATTAGTGGTGCTTCGTGGCAATGTTTGAAGGATTCGTTGACCTCCAATTTTCTGACTACAACATGGGGGGCATTAATTAAGAGTGTACTGTATCTCACATCTCTTTTTCTTTATGGCTAAATGTAAAGAAAAAGAGATGAGAGATACAGTACATATTTGCCAAGTAAACAAAGTACAGAAAAAGAGATGAGAGATAAGTACAGAAATAGAGATGAGAGATACAGTACATATTTGCCAAGTAAATAAAGTACAGAAAAAGAGATGAGAGATACACTACATATTTGCCAAGTAAAAAATAAAGTACAGAAATAGAGATGAGAGATACAGTATATATTTGCCAAGTAAACAGAAAGAGAGATGAGAGATAAGTACAGAAATAGAGATGAGAGGCACAGAAATAGAGATGAGAGATACAGTACATATTTGCCAAGTAAACAGAAAAAGAGATGAAAGATAAGTACAGAAATAGAGATGAGAGATACAGTACATATTTGCCAAGTAAATAAAATACAGAAAAAGAGATGTTTAGAGATATTAACCTGCGGCAAATTAAAGAGTGCCGATCCAGACAGTGAGAGTTTCCTTAGTGATGCAGGGAGGGCCGAGAGTTTGGTGGTGGCGCCGTTGATGTAGCAGCGGTGGAGGTGAAGTTCCTGTAGGTGCGGACAACGACGCTTCAAGCTGGTCAGGAACGCCTCGGATATACAGTGAGATCCTAGGGAAGAACAATAAAAATTAGTTACTGTTCGTTGACACACACACATAACAATACACACAGGTAGAAAGATTGACACACACACACACAACAATACACACGGGTTGAAAGATTGTCACACACACACATAACAATACACACAGGTAGAATGATTGTCACATACACACACAACAATACACATAGGTAGAGATTGACACACACACACACACACACAACAATACACATAGGTAGAAAGATCAACACACACACACACACACAACAATAATCCATACACATAGTGAAGAAAAGCCACAAAAGTCACTGTTTATTGACACACACACACACACACACACATAGTAAAGAAAACTCACATCCTTTATTTTATACTGATATTATGTGTGTGTATTCCCACTTTAATACAATATGTTAATCCTTTATTTAATACTGATATTATGTGTGTGTATTATACCATTTTTTATGAATATGTGTACAGTATAAACCATTGGCTTTATGGGTGTGTAATGTAGAAAGTGCAAGAAAAAAAAATATGAGTGAATATAGCAATATATATTTGGCCTTTGTAGTAAACCCTAGAATGTTTATCAATGAGTCACGAAAAGACTCCAGAGCCAATGTAAAGTGGAACATGTGGCCATATACATTCACATTTTAGTTGCACTTTTTACTTGTTCAACTGTACAAAGAGGGTTTACTGTAAACACATTCATTACACACACATAACACACAGGGGAAAACAACTTTAACAAGGCAGTACTGTATAATAATTATGTGTGTGTAATGTATAATGAGTGTTTATTGTACACACATTCATTACAAATACTACAATTACACACACATAACAACACCAGTGGAACACCAGGCATTACTGTACTGTACTGTAAAAAAATATATATATATAACCTAGACATTCTTTTCTCTGTTACCACAACCAAGCTACCAACCTAACCAACCTACCTTTGGGGTGATGCCTGGCCGAGCCCCTCACAAAGCCAGTGACGGAGATGGTAATGGTGTGTGGACCCAGGAAACGGACGAACTTGTGCAGGAACTGGAGGTTGAGCGGTGCACGTCCAAAGTCAACGTGCCGCCACAACGACAGGTCACCCACCAGCCGGGCCAGACGAGGATGTACACTGGGGTCGAAGAAACATATCCGTCCATTATCTTAAACTATTTTGGGTGGTAAATCTGGAGCAAATTATTCCTCCAAACTATTTTAAGCAACAGGATACAAGATATATACTATTATTTTTCTTCATCTGTGTGTGTGTGTGTGTGTGTGTGTTTCCTGGCATACTTTAGAGGAATCACGGTGCTCCAATCCTTCAAAAGTATACAGTACTATCTCCTTAAGGTTCCTTGTGATGTAGTTAGAAAATTGGAGGTAAACGAGTCCTTCAAATATTGCCGCGAAACACACACACACACACACACACACACACACACACACACACACACACAAACACACACACACACACACTTATATGGAAGGAGCTTGTTGTGTGGTAAAAATTAGGAGGAATCAGAAGCCTCCATTTCTTATACACGATCACAGGGTCCTTAATTACATACCGGTACTGTCCTTCTTAGTGAATCTCTTATGTTCTCCCTCCCACTGAAAAAGCTAAATAATTATATATATTGTGTGGCTTTACAGGACCATAGAAAAAAAATCCACGTAAAATTCACAGGCAGAAATACAGTAGATACATTTTAACAAGTTGCTACCATGGGGGTATCAAACATTTTACTACGATATTACCATTTCCTTATATATAATTCATTCACTATTTACTACAACTTTTCTATACACCATTTCCTTCACAAATAGGCTAATATATACACTTATAATATGTGTCGTTTTTTTCTAGGCAACACCATTATTCACTACTTTGAAATCATAACAACAGCTCATACAAATAGAATAACAACATCAATTCACTGCTTCGAAATCACAACAACACCTCATACAAATGGAATAACAACACCAATTCACTGCTTCGAATCATAACAACACCTCATACAAATAGAATATCAAAACCAATTCACTGCTTTGAATGAACCTGAAAAAATATGGTGAGGTCAGAAATGCAAACATACGAACAAGTCCAAACTCTAAGAAGATGTTTTGTGAATACCGACCCTGATCCTAAAATAGAGATTACGAATTAGACAATATATATATAGAACACTTATTAACCAAGTGTCCAAGCTATAGAGAACTAAGACCGGAAGAGCTGAAATTGCCAGAAAACTCAAATGAAAATGACGTAACAAAAATTTTAGGGAATTTCCTTTTCAACATAAACAGTGAAAACAAAAAACTAAAGACATTCTAACAACATTTTGGAAATTAGCCTACACACTAATAAAATAAAATAAAAGACCAGCCACAGTAAACCATAGTGCATAAAAGTTTTAGAAGATGATGTGGTAATTATCTATTCTATTGCCGTTTTCTATTATGATGTTTTTACCTTCTTTACCCCACTAATTTATACCACTCTAAGACACTTTTCTTCGGAAATGCCTGACCTGACCTTACCTGACCTGACCTAACCTAACCTGGATCACAGCAGACTACCGGGACCTAACCTGGGCAAACTACCGGGAACTAACTGTGGTAAAGTACCAGGACCTGACCGGGGCAAAATACTGGGGTATTTATCTAGACTATTGCCGTTTTGTAGCAGTGTTGCCAGATCCGGCTAGGTCCCAGTATTTTGCCCCGGTCATTTCCTGTACTTTACCACGGTTATTTCCCAGTAGTTTGCCCAGGTTAGGTCCCGGGTAGTTTGCCCAGGTTAGGTCCCCGGTAGTCTGATGTGGTCTAGGTTAGGTTAGGTTAGGTCAGGTTAGGTTAGGTTAGGTTAGGTTAGTTAGGTTAGTTAGGTCAGGTTAGGTTAGGTTAGGTCAGGTTAGGTTAAGTTAGGTCAGGTTAGGTTAGGTTAGGTTAGGTTTAGGTTAGGTTAGGTTAGGTCAGGTTAGGTTAGGTCAGGTTAGGTCAGGTTAGGTTAGGTTAGGTCAGGTTAGGTTAAGTTAGGTCAGGTCAGGTTAGGTTAGGTTAGGTTAGGTTAGGTAGGTAGGTTAGGTTAGGTTAGGTTAGGTTAGGTTAGGTCAGGTTAGGTTAGGTAAGGTAAGGTCAGGCAAATTTAAAATGCCCGATCTTGGAAATGCGGATTAAATGCCATAGAAGAAATAGTCTTAGAATGGTCTAAATAAGTGGGTAATGAAGGTAGAAAAACCGTACGCGATAACGGTAATCCTTTCAATATTTACAGACATGTCGATACATATACAATACAATACATACATACATCCTTACACATACATACATACATATAAAAACCTACATATTTATACACATACATACATACATACACACATCCTTACACATACATACATACATATAAAAACCTACATACTTATACACATACATACATCCTTACACATATATACGTACATACATATAAAAACCTAACGTACATACTTATAAACATACATAAATACATACATATAAAACCTACATACTTATAAACATACATAAATACATACATATAAAAACCTACATACTCATACATATACATACATCCTTACACACACATACATACATACATACAAAAACCTACATATCGGTACTTATAAACATACATACATACATATAAAAATCTACATATTTATACACATACACACATACATATACACAAATATATACATACCTACAGAGTGTATAAAGGTTCACAGCATACAGGAAGGATAATATCTTTAATAATACTGACTCGGGTAGTTGTAATAAATTAACACCAGGCATTATCTACGAATTTTACACATATTTATCTTATTTCATTACATATTTATCTTATTTCAGTACGTATTTATCTTATTTTATTACGTATTTATCTTGTTTTATTTCTACACTGTAATATGTAGGTTTTATCAACGTTTTGTGGTGTTATAGTGAATTATTTATTTAATGTCAAGAACCGAGTCTCTCAGATGTAAACAATAAGGGGATACGTGACTAATTATTATTATTATTATTATTATTGTTATTATTATTGCTATTATTACTGTTTTTATTATTGTTATTATTATTATTATTATTATTATTGCTATTATTTTTGTTTGTTATTGCTATTATTACTGTTTTCATTATTATTATTATTATTATTATTATTATTATTATTATTATTATTATTATAGTGCATGGAAACATTATTGTGCTTCGGTTTGGCTATATAATTTATTTTTAATAATCTTAAACTTATAAGAATAAATTTAGAAGATGCATGCAAGCATTATTAGAAACATAAGCTTCCTTCTGTATTGTAAACTTAATTGTTGCTTTGACAGATATTTGTTGTTAAAATGATAATTATATATTCCGCTACCTGTCTAGAGAGAGAGAGAGAGAGAGTGAGAGTGACGTACAAAATACAACACCACAACCTGTATAGACATACCTAATAAACCCTCTCAATACCCTTTTCAATACCCCTTCAATACCCCCTCAATACCCTTTTCAATACCCTCTTCAAGGTCATGAGAGAAGAGAGAGAGAGAGAGAGAGGGACTACTGTAATGGAAGAGAGAGAGAGAGAGAGAGAGAGAGAGAGAGAGAGAGAGAGAGAGAGAGAGAGAGAGAGAGAGACTACTGTAATGGAAGAGAGAGA
>JAWQEG010009376.1:0-15093 GCA_033782935.1 Petrolisthes cinctipes
CGCCTCTTATCCTTACCCCCCCTGTCTCCACCTCCCTCCTTCCCTCCCTTTCGCTAATGTTGGCTGGGAGGGAAGGAAGAAAAAATGTGGAAGGAAATGTGAGAAAAATAAGGAAACACGAAGAAGAGGGAAAGGGATGGAGGGAGGAAAAAGAGTAAGGGAATAATGGAAGAAAGCAGAAAACAAATGAAACACAGTAGGGAAGGGGAGATAAAAGGTGAGAGAAGGAGGGAAGGAAGGAAGGAGGGACGGAGGGAAGGAAGGAGGGAAGGAGGGAAGGCAGGAGGGAGGGAAGGAAGGAGAGAAGGAGGGAGGGAAGGAAGGAAAGAAAGGTGGAGGGAGGGAGATGGGGAAGAAATGAGAGAGAGAGAGAAGGAGGGAGGGAGGAAATGAGGAAGGGAAGGCGGAGGGAGGTAGGGAGGGAGGAAGAGGGGAAGGAAATGAGGGAGAGAAGGAGGAGGGAAGGAGGGAACAATATTATAAAACACAAGGATGGAGTCAAACGTGTAAATGTTGGCATTGTTATGGAGTTACATACATTTCAGGGGTAATTCACTTTGGTTACATTGGAGTGCCATGATTCCTCCAAAGTATGCCAGAAACAAGACCATATGAACACAAATAATAGTGTTCTGTTGCTTGGAATAGTTTGGAGGATTCAGTTGCTACCTTAAGAATAAAGTATAATGACAAGCGAACATTTGGATGTATCGATGTTCATTTACTATCTATCTATCTATCTATCTATCAATCTTTCTATCTATCTATCTATCTATCTATCTTTCTATCTATCTATCCATCTTTCTATCTATTTATCTATTTATTCATCTCTCTATTTATCCATTCATCTATATATCAATCAATGTATCTATCTATGTATCTAGTCATCTATTTATCTACATATCTATCTATCTCATTCCCATATTTTTTTTCTTCTCGTCATTTAAGTTTATCGATCAAGTATATCTTCTCTGTAATCCTTCTTTTCCTTCCGCTTTTCACTTTCTCCATTCCTCATCAATTCTCTCTTTCTCCCATTCCTCCCTCTATCTCCCTCCTCCTCCTTCCACCAATCATTTCCCTTTTTGCTTTCCCTTCCTTCCCCCCTCTCTCCCGCCATTCCTCCTCCCTCCCTCCCTCGCTTCGCCTCACTGCGACAATGTTAGCGTGATTAATTCCGACCTGAAGAGGGAGACAGAGAGGGGAATGGAGGGAGAGATACGAGGAGAAGGAGGAGGAGGGGAAGGAGGAGGAGACAGATAGATAGAAAAGGAAGTGAAGATGCGGAAAGGAAGGAAGAGTGAAAGTAAAGATGAAAACACAGAAACTTTATATACATACCTCCCAAATAATTGTTCACTATAATAAAGAGATAATGCAATGTAGTTTTGAGAAAGTCAATATTCATCACATAATATTATGTCGTGCAATATTACATCCAACCTAAAAGGTAAAGACTAGGGAGCCTTGGGAATTAAACGACCTCCCTAACATTTTCTGGTATTGTTCTGGTAAACAGAAAACTGTTTTATTTTGCTATGCGGCATTGACATTCAGTTAGAGAGTTGCAGCAATACTATTATTAAACTATTTTTGAGGATAGTCCTTCAATTCAAGCGTCTACAACTTCGCCAACATATAAAGTTTTGCCTAAGAGAATAAATAAAAAAAATATATAAATAAAAGTGAAATTAAAAGGGAATATATAGTTAATGACCCGATAGCTATGATTAGTCAACATAAACGAGGTACAATGAAGGATTTTATAAAGAAAGTAAATCTGATGTCAAATTTACTTATGAAATCTGATGAAACAGAAAGTAAATCAATGTAGTGAGAGAAGAAGAATTGGACTTTGGGATTCGAAAACGCAGACAGCAAGGATGGAAGGTGTAAAAGAAAGTTTAAAATATGCAATTAATTGATCTCTTAAGCCCACTAATCGGGAAGAAAATGAAATAATAATAATAATAATAATAATAATAATAATAATAATTAGAAAAAAAACATATATGAAGAGAGAGAGAGAGAGAGAGAGAGAGGAGAGAGAGAGAGAGAGAGAGAGAGAGAGAGAGAGAGAGAGAGAGAGAGAGAGAGAGAGAGAGAGAGAGAGAGAGAAATAAAGGTAAAGAGAATTGCATAGGGAAGCAGCGATGGAGTGAGGCAGACACACCAACCAAGTAAACATCAGTATGCAGGCGGATCTCTTGTTCAGTATGTACCAAGGGAAAGAGGTCTGGTGTAAGGAAGAGGAGGAGGGAGGAGGAAGGAGGAAGAAGAGGAGGAGGAGGAGGGAGTAAGAGGGAGGTGGAGGTGGAGGAGAGGAGGGGTATAAAGGAGGTGGAGGGATATGTGTATGAAGGAAGAAGGAGGAAGAATAATGAAAAAGAAGGGAAGGAGGGAGTAATAATTGGGATATATGACTTAGGAGAAAGAGAAGAAATGGAAAATGTAAAGAAGGAAGAATAAGAGGGGGAAAATATGGAAATAAAGGAGGAGAAAGAAAAAGAGGAAAAACACGAAGGTATGATTGAAGAAAAGGAAGAAGAGGAGGAAAATATAAGGGAGGAGAAAGGAGAAGAGGAGGAAAGTATAAGGAGGGGGAGAGAGGAGGATGAGGAAAAGATGAGGAAGGAGAAAGGGGAAGAGGAGGAAAGTATGAGGGAGGAGAAAGGAGAAGAGGAGGAAAGTATGAGGGAGGAGAAAGGAGAAGAGAAGGAAAGTATGAGGGATGAGGGAGGAAAAGGCAGAAGAGGTGAAAGTATGAGGGAAGAGACGGGAGAAGAGATGGGAAGTGTATAAGGGACAAGGGAGAAGGAAGAAGAGGAGGAAAACATGAGAGAGGGGAAGGGAGAAGAGGAAGAAAGTATGAGGGAGAAGGCAGAAGGGAGAAGAGATGGAAAGAATGAGGGACAAGGGAGAAGGAGGAAAATATGAGGGAAGAGAAAGGAGAAGAGGTGGAAAATATAAGGGAGGGGAAGGCAGAAGAGGTGGGGAGTAGCCTATAAGGGAGGAGAAGGGAGAAGAGATGGAAAGTATGAGGGAGGAGAAGGGAGAAGAGATGGGAAGTATGAGGGAGGAGAAAGGAGAAGAGGCGGAAAGGATGAGGGAGGGGAAGAGAGGAGGAGGAGGAAAATATAAGGGAGGGGAAGGGAGGAGGAGGAGGAAAATATAAGGGAGGAGAAAGGAGAAGAGGAGGAAAGGATGAGGGAGGAAGAGAAGGGAGAAGAGGAGGAAAATATAAGGGAGGAGAAAGGAAAAGAGGAGGAGAATATGAGGAGAAGGGAGAAGGAGGAAAGTATAAGGGAAGAGAAAGGAAAAGAGGAGGAGAATATGAGGAGAAGGGAGAAGGAGGAAAATATAAGGGAGGAGAAAGGAAAAGAGGTTGAGAATATGAGGAGAAGGGAGGAGGAAAATATAAGGGAAGAGAAAGGAGAAAAGGAGGAAAGTATGAGGAGGAGGAGGGGGTGGGGTATAACTTGCACTCTATAATTCAGGAAGGTGGGAATGCTTATACACTTGGCTGGGAAGAACATAGAGCTATTTCTATCTTCATTTCTCACTCCTTTCCTTCATTTTACTCTTTTCTGACTTTCTCTCTCTATCACTCTCTTTCTCTTTTCTTTCTCTCTCTCACACTCTCTCTTTCTGGGTCTAACTTTCTCACTTTCTCTATTCTCTCTCTTTCTGGGTCTAACTTTCTCACTTTCTCTATTCTCTCTCTCTCTCTCTCTCTCTCTCTCTCTCTCTCTCTCTCTCTCTCTCTCTCTCTCTCTCTCTCTCTCTCTCTCTCTCTCTCTCTCTCTCTCTCTCTCTCTCTCTCTCTCTCTCTCTCTCTTTCTGTGTCTAACTTTCTCACTTTCTCTTTTCATTCTCTCACACTCTCTCATTCTGGCACTAACTTTCTCATTTTCTCTTTTCTGACTCTTTCTGATTCAATCTTCCTTTCTTTCTCTCTCTTCTGACTTTCTTTCTTATTCTTTCTGATCATTCCCCCAACCCTATCTCTCTTTCTATTTCGTTTTCTCTCTTCCTCTTCCGTCTATCCTTTTGTTTATATTTTTCTCTTTCAATTTCGTCTGGTAACATTTGGCTTGTTGTTCTATTCTTTTATCTTATGCTTTCTTCACTTCTCGGTTTTCTTTCCCTTTGCCTCTCTCTTTTCTTGCCTCCAGTACATCTCTCTCTCTTTCTGTCTCCAGTTTTCGTCTCATTTCCTTCGTTCCTTTTTCTATCACATTCTTTTTAACATTCCTCCCCATTTTTTTCTCTTATTTTCTGATGTATGCTCTTCTCTTTTCCCCTCTCTGTTTCTCATACTTTCATTACATATTATATCTTTATCTTCCTTTGGTGTGTGTGTGTGTGTGTGTGTGTGTGTGTGTGTGTGTGTGTGTGTGTGTTGTGTTTGTGTGTGTGTGTGTGTGTTGTGTTTGTGTGTGTGTGTGTGTGTGTGTGTGTGTGTGTGTGTGTGTGTGTGTGTGTGTGTGTGTGTGTGTGTGTGTGTGTGTGTGTGTGTGTGTGTGTGTGTGTGTGTGTGTGTGTGTGTGTGTGTGTGTGTGTGTGTGTTGTGTTTGTGTGTGTGTGTGTAATTAAGTACAAATCCTAATCGTTTCATATTGTTTACTCGTCCATCGTTAGCCTGAGAAATATCCATAAGCCATCCACCCATTAATCGTCAATATTCAGAGAAGATTTTATAACCCATTCGATACCAAGAGTTTCCCTTTGACAGAGACACTTTACATATCAAATTATTTTACATATCAAATTATTGCATTAGGATTAATAATATAAGGGGTATAACAGTGTTGGTAAATCTGGAGCAACTGATTCCCCAAGCAACAGACCATCCACCATTATTTTTGTTAATCTGATCCTGTTTCTTGACATTCTTTGGAGGAATCAAGACACATTAAAATATACCACAAGTGTATTACCTCATTAAGGACCTTGTGATCGTGAATGAGAATTGGAGGCTTTTGATTCCTCCTGATTATTCCACGAAACACACTCCTTTCATATAGGTGGTGTTTCGTGGCAATATTTGAAGGACTCGTTTACCTCCAAATGATCCGACTACATCACAGGGTCCCTTAAACTGCATTGGGTTTCATACTCTCTCGGTGTGAGTGTATTACGTCGCTGTCTCTCCCACCTGTTTATGTTCACGCCAAAAATAAGTGTCTGGTAGTTAATTCTCTCGTTTAAGCCTTAATTGCCTCATTCCGTTTCCTGGGCTTTTTATCTAATAATACCCTCGTACTCTCTCCATCTTGCTAGCTCTCCCTCCCACTCCTCCCTACTCTCTACTCCCCCCCCCCCTTCGCACTCATTTACCCTCCCACTTTCCTTCTTCTCTCTACTCCCCCTCCCTTCGCACTCATTTTCCCTCCCACTTTCCTTCTTCTCTTCTTGCCATCTCTCCCTTCACTCTCTCTCTCTCTTCCCTTTCACTCTCACTCCCTCCACTGCTCCCACTCCTTCTCACTATCGATATCATTTTCTCCTCCCTATTCCCTTTCTATCACTTTCTCATTTTCTCCGACCTACTCCCTTTCTATCACTTTCTCATTTTCTCCTCCCTATTCCCTTTCTATTACTTTCTCATTTTCACCTCCCTATTCCCTTTCTATCACTTTCTCATTTTCTCCTCCCTATTCCCTTTCTATCACTTTCTCATTTTCTCCTCCCTATTCCCTTTCTATCACTTTCTCATTTTCTCCTCCCTATTCCCTTTCTATCACTTTCTCATTTTCTCCTCCCTATTCCCTTTCTATCGCTCTCCCTATTAATGCATTTTCGAGAAGTATGTCTGGGCATTTTTCGAGACGCAGTTTAAAGGAAATGTCACCTATTTGCATATCTCATTTTACTACAGTTAATTTCAGCGATGTTTCTGTCACCATTTATTTTTGGCATGTATAATTACACCTTTGAACTATTAGTACACGAGTTTTATTTGGAGTCTATTTGCTGTAACTGCCTGCCAGGAAACATGTATGAAATATTAATGAAGAGCGACAGAGGTGACGACAGTATTGGTGGTGGTGGTGATGGTGGTGGTGTAGGTAACGACAGTATTGGTGGTGGTTGTGGTGGTGGTGGTGGTGGTGGTGGTGGTGGTGGTGAGTGGTGGTGGTGGTGATGGTGGTGGTTGTGGTGGTGTAGGTAACGACAGTAGTGGTGGTGGTGGTGATGGTGGTGGTGGTGGTGGTGGTGGTGGTGGTGGTGGAGTGGTGGTGGTTGGTGGTGGTTGGTGGTGGTGGTGGTGATGGTGGTGATGGTGGTGGATGGTGTAGGTAACGACAGTAGTGGTGGGGTGGTGGTGGTGGTGGTGGTGGGTGATAGTGTGGGTGTAGTGTGGTTGTGGTGGAGTGTTAAATGGATAGGCAAGAAATTTTTTATCCTTCATTATTATTTTATCAACGTATCGTCCTGCATGCTCAATTATTCATGTTAAGAATTGTAAATACACCTCCACCGTCAACCCGTGTTCAGAAAAAGTTCCCGGTCCACTCCACGGTATGCTTGGATATTATAGATGGTGACTACTGCTATATAACTGTGGAAAGTTTGGTGGTAATAATTACATGTCAGTGTTGCCGGAAGAGAGGGATTAATGGTGCTGAATAATTACACATAATGACAGGCTGCCTGGGGAACATTACAAACACTAATCAACACACTGTCCTGGAATACACAAAGTACAAAAACAAGGTTATCTCCCGTGATCAGGGAATTATGCCAGATGAATAAAATTAACTTTAATTAGCCTCAAAATTTTGGTTACTGCTTCATCCGACCGTCGAGAGACAGCACAGGATGATACACAGTAAATTATGAGCAAATATCTGACGCATCACATCAAAAAAAAAAAAAAGAAACAAAAAAAAAAAAGTATATACCGGTATATATATATATATACTTATATATATATATTATATATATATGAAATGAAAAAATAATTAATAAAATATATTAAATAAATATATATATATAATTAAAACAAATAATGTTCCTTTGACAGAAAAAAAAATGTTCACAACTTGATTTGAAAAAGTTATCAAAATGTTTAAACGATGACGCTCTATCAAATAAAAACTATGAAAAATGTTATACAATTTGCGATATGAACTCCGAATTCCAAATCAACAAAACAATATACATACAACACATTACAATACAGTGTTTGCCGCAGCACACGTCCCATACACCAACAAATAAATAGGTATATAGACTCGACTCATACAAGTACACACACACTCATGAATACTTATCAATGGACATATATAACTGTTACAATAAATATATATATATATATATAATATATGAAAGTAAATATATATTATAACATACACATATACCCAGCTACGATAAATATATATGAAAATTAATTATTATACATATACTACATACATATATACCTGTTACAATAAATATATTATATATATATATATATATATAATATATATGAAAGTAATACATATTATACATACACATACTACATACATATATACCTTTTACAATAAATATATATATGAAAGTAAATACATATTATCCATGCACATACTACATACATATCGCACACATATATAACTGCATATATCACACATACATACTTCATACTTACATTCATTTATACCTTATACAATAATAATACATTCACATGAACACTTACAAGCGCATATATACACACACGTATGATTCTGTATAAACACACACACACGCACAAACGAATGCACACACACACAAAAAAAAATACAAACACATACATCATTCTATATACATTACATACATGAGAAAGTGTATACATGCACATATGTTTTGCTAATGAGCGTTTATAAATGTACACACAAATATAAAAATTGCAAACATATACATCTCAACGTTACAACAAAGATACTGATAAAAGGGGTGGTATAAATGTGTGTGTGTGTGTGTGTGTGCGTGTGTGTGTGTGTGTGTGTGTGTGAATTCCTGTGTTCGTGTGTGTGTGAATTCCTGTGTTGTGTGTGTGTGAGTGTGTGTGTGTGTGTGTGTGTGTGTGTGTGTGTGTGTGTGTGTGTGTGTACTGTCGTTAAGTGTGTGAGTTTGTTCATGTTCGCGTGTGTGTGTGTGTGTGTGAGTGAATTCCTGTGTTCGTGTGTGTGTGTGTGTGTGTGTGTAAGTTCCTGTGTTCCTGTGTTCGTGTATGTGTGTGTGTGTGTGTGTAAGTGTGTTCCAGTGTGTGTGTGTGTGTGTGTGTGTGTGTGTGTGTGTGTGTGTGTGTGTGTGTGTGTGTGTGTGTGTGTAAGTTCCTGTGTTCGTGTGTGTGTGTATGTGAATTCAGTGTTCGTGTGTGTGTGTGTGTGTATGTGTGTGAGTGAATTCCTGTGTTCATTGGTGTGTGTGTGTGTTTAAGTTCCTGTGTTCGTGTATGTGTGTGTGTGTGTATGTGTGTGTGAGTTCCTATGTTCATGTGTGTGTATGTGTGTGTGAGTTCCTGTGTTCGTGTGTGTGTGTGTGTAAGTGTGTGCATGTGTGTGTAAGTGTTTTCCTGTGTGTATGTGTGTGTGAGTTCCTGTGTTCGTGTGTGTGTGTGTGTGTGTGTGTGTGTGTACATGAATTCCAGTGTTCGTGTGTGTGTGTGTGAATTCCAGTGTTCGTGTGTGTGTGTATGTGAATTCCAGTGTTCGTGTGTGTGTGTATGTGAATTCCAGTGTTCGTGTGTGTGTGTGTGTAAGTGTGTGTGTGTGTGTGTGTGTGTGTACTGTCGTTAAGCCTCACCGCCTGTTACTGAACGCTCCACAGGTCTCCCAATATCCCTCTCCCTCTCTATCTTTCTCCCTTTCTCTCCCTCTCTATCTTTCTCCCTTTCTCTCCCTCTCTATCTTTCTCTCTTTCTCTCCCTCTCTTAGATTAATAAGCCTGACCAGCTCCCTGTGACCGTTCTTAGGTGCCTAAAGGCTCGACTGCTCTTTGGTGAGAGAGCTTTCGTGCCTCGCTGGCTGCCAGGCCAGTAAAAGATCTCGGATTAAGTCGTGGACATTTAGTTTTACTATTTGCTTTAAGTTTGGCCGCGGATGGAGGATTAGTAGGGATTAGTAGGACGACGGTTACACTTCAAGCACCCCTGTCGAAAAATCAGAGTCCCATTTACTTAGGACTCTTGTGCTGCTCAGTTGGGAGCTGCGGCACGATTGGGGCCGTCCGGCCCAGGGGAGACCTTAGGGTTGGTGTGCTTGGCTCATAAGGTTTCTGTTGGCCGAACGACCGAAAACCTTCTAGAAGTAGGCGGATGAGACTTATGCGAGACCAAATCACATTACCCTTTCTTTTGTATTATTGGTCCTAAATTGAATTGAATTAGAGCGAGATGACTGGTCCATCAGCAAGAAAATTTACATGTACGACATGCAAGGTGTACCGCTGGTGTGAGGACTTCAGCGGGAGGAGTGCGAGCGACCTAGACTCCTCGAGTGTTTGCGACTTTTGCAAACTCGAGGAGAGGTTGATGAAGCACATCTCACTGCTCACGAAGGAGAACAACTCCCTAAAGGAGGAAGTTCTCCGGATGGACTCACAGAGGTGTGACTGCCATGTGAGAGACAAGGCAGTCCAAGGAGCTTCTTCACCTGAGAGCTCCACCACGGCGGTAAAGACCAAGAAGAAGAAGAACAAAAAGAAGAAGAACAAGAAGAACAACAACAACAAGAAGAACAACAACAATGAAGAAGGAAAAGAGACTGCAGAAGGAAAAGAGACTGCAGAAAAGTGTGATGGAAAAGAGGAGGAGAATATGGAGAAGGGAGAAAAACCCAAGACAGTTGAGGAGGGATTAGAGGAAAGTGAGGAATCAAATAAGAAGGAAAAGAAAATGAAGAAGGTAAAGAAGATGAAGAAGAAGCAACCTGGAGGAAGTGACGAGCCCGGCAGGAATTCAAAACACTCTCGGGTTCCTCACAAGGCATCTCGTGCTCCTACCAAGGAGAGGCCTGTGGATATACACATTGTAGGTGATTCCAGGCACGAGGGCTGCAACCCCTAATGGCAGATCGCCTTCACACTTCTGTGAAGGTGAATTGTTTGCCAGGTTATGGCAATGCTGACCTCCGAAAGGAAGCTGAGAGGATCCAAACGTCCAGATCTGCTGTCATTGCACTCATGGTGAGTGGTAATGACATCTACCTGAGAAATGGTAGAGTAGGCATGACCGAAGGAGTCCTCTCGGATGTGATCGGTGCAGTAGATGACTGTGGGTTAAAAACCCGCAGAAGGGTAGTTGTTGGCATGCTCCCAAGGAGAGGCCCTTTAGGGACTGCTCTGTCAAAGAACATTGCAGTAAATCAGCGCCTGGCTGATTTGTGTACTGCCGAGGGGGTGTTCTTTGTGGACCCCTACACCTCACTCTTTGGTAGAGACGACCTCTACCAGAGGGATGGTACACATCTCTCACTAAAGGGGAAAGAAGTGCTTTCCAAATTAATGGAAGACGCCGTCCGACGATGTCTCAGGAGCACTCGACCGAGCGTGGAGGAGAGCCCTCGTCGCTATGCTAGAGTGACCCCAGAGAAGACATTCGCTGAGATCCTGAAGAAGGATATCCCCAGCACTACCAAGACAATGTCCAAACCGGGAAACGGAGGAGTATAGGGAGCCCTGCAGTTGGGGGTTCCCTGAAGGTTCTATTGTTCAACGCCAGGTCCATCCGAAACAAGTTTTTGGAACTGCGGGCCCTCGTTGCGACAGAGGAACCCGAGATGGTGGCCATAACGGAGTCATGGTTGAGAACCTCAGACAGAGATCTTGAAGGGGAATTCGTGATTCCAGGCTACCAACTCTTCCACAAAGATAGAGAGGACAGAGGGGGTGGTGGTGTGCTGTTGTATGTAAAGAACTCCATCAAATCGATGACCTGCAACATCACATCGAACCACGAGCTCCTTGGAGTTGACCTAGAAATAGGCACTGCAAAATACAGAACCCTGCTGCTTTATAGACCCCCTGGACAACTCAATGAGATGGACAGGGACCTATACCAGTTGCTGGGTGAAATAGTGGACGGCAGGGTGTGCATCCTTATGGGGGACTTCAACACACATGTTGACTGGGAAACCAGAGAGCCCTCTGCCGAGAACACACCACTCTTGGAGTTTGTAAATGATGAATTTCTCACTCAATGGGTAAGGGAGCCAACAAGAGGTGCTAACATACTCGACTTGGTCCTCACCTCCGAGGATGACATCATTCAAGACCTCTCTGTAAACGAAGAAATAGGTGGAAGCGACCACAAGCTTATAAGATTTTCAGTTAAGGTCCCTAATATGGAGTCCGTGACCCCGGTGCATAGAAAATTAGACATGGGGAGAGCGAACTTTGCAGGTCTTCGTGAAAGCGTTGCTGAAATAGAACTAGAAGAGGGAGAGAGTGCTGATGATCTGTGGAGGTCATTCTTGTCTTCCTTCATGGAACTTCAGTCGCGCTTTATTCCTCTGAAGGGAACAGGTCAGAAGTTCATTCAACCTAAGTGGTTTAATCGGGAAATCCGTAACCTACTAAGGGAGAGGAGAACTGCGTATCGTCGAGCGAAGACATCTGGGGACTTTGACGGTCATAGAAGACTGAATCGAAACGTGAAGTCCAAAATAAGGGCGGCTAAGCGTGCTGAGGAGGTCCGTGTGGCTAGACTCTGCAAAGAGAACCCCAAGGAGTTTTTCAGTTATGTGAATGGCCGTAAACCAATCCGACGCAGGATCGGTCCCTTGGTGAATGAGGATGGAGCATTGATGCACTCTGATGCAGAAAATGCTAACCTCTTAAATGAGTACTTCTCTTCAGTGTTCTCTGAGGAGAGTGGTCCCATTCCCGAACCTTTGGACTCCTTCAGTGAGAAGTTGGAGTCAATGGTCTTCACCCAAGAAGAAATCGAGAGAAAAATAATCGAATTAAAAGCAAACAAGTCCCCCGGTCCGGATGGGTTCTTACCTAGAGTGTTGAAAGAAGTGCATGGTGAAGTATCACGGCACCTGTGCATGGTCTTCAACAGGGTAATCCAGACTGGATGCGTTCCTAGAGACTGGCGTGAGGCAGAGGTGACTCCTATCTTCAAGAAGGGAGATGCTAGCCAACCGTCAAACTACAGACCCATCAGTTTAACCTCGATAGTCTGTAAACTCATGGAGAGCATCATGGTGGAAAAAATAACAGCACACTTAGAATCAAATTTGCTACTGAGGGGTTCCCAGCATGGGTTCCGGCAGCACCGGTCATGCCTCACAAATCTGGTGGAATTCTTCCATTTTGTTTTCAGTGAGAATGATCGGGATAAAGCGGTCGATGTTGTCTACTTAGACTTTCAGAAAGCCTTTGATAAGGTACCCCACCGCCATCTCCTTCGGAAAGTGCGTGCACTGGGCATAGACGGAAATGTGGCAAATTGGATAGAGAACTGGCTAAGTGACAGACGGCAGCGGGTGGTAGTGAATGGACAGGCTTCAGAGTGGGTGCCCGTTACTAGCGGTGTTCCCCAAGGTTCTGTTCTGGGACCACTACTGTTTATCATCTATGTTAATGACGTGGATGGTGACATGGTTGCCAAGATTTCCAAATTCGCCGATGATACTAAGCTTGGTATGAATGTCGCGAAAGAAGGAAATACTACCCGCTTACAAGAAGATCTTAGGAAGATCGGGGAGTGGTCTGACACGTGGCAAATGCCATTTAACGTGAACAAATGCAAAGTTATGCATATAGGCCACAGAAACCCCCGAACAGAGTATAACCTTAAGGGCAATGCTCTCGTAAGCACTGATACTGAGAAAGACTTGGGTGTAACTATCACCAGTGACCTCAAGTTCTCAAAGCAGTGTATTGAGGCTGAGAAGAAAGCCCAAAGGATGTTAGGGTACATAAAGCGACAGTTTGGATACCGGAACAAGGAGATAGTACTTTGTCTGTACAATTCCCTTGTCCGACCGCACCTGGAGTATGCAGTCCAGTTTTGGAGTCCTTCTTACCGAAAGGATATCGCTAGATTGGAACGAGTGCAAGCCAGGGCAACCAAACTTATACCCTCTCTTAGACACAAGAGCTATAAAGAGCGGTTGGTAGAACTCGATCTGTTCTCTTTGGAAACCCGGAGACTGCGTGGTCAGCTTATCGAAGTGTTTAAAATACTACGAGGCTTTGACAATGTAGACTACAGGGACATTTTCCAACTCAGTGAGGGCACAACCAGGAATCATGGCTACAAACTTGAACTGAAGCGATACAACCGTGATCTGTGTGGTAAGTTCTTTACATACAGCATCTGCGGTACTTGGAACGCGCTTCCTGCTGATGTAGTCAACAGCAACTCTGTGGATCAGTTCAAGTCCAGATTAGACAAAGCCTTAAACCACCGTCTAGGTGTTTAAGCCGTTGTGCGAGTGTTCCTTGATGGTTTCACATGACACATTCGAGGACGGTCGCCTACTTGCGCAACTAAACCCACAGGTACCCTCTTTGTATGGATCGTAAGGTCCCCTAGGGTACTTCTTTTCCTTGTAACTCCTTGTAACTTTCTCCCTTTCTGTCCCTCTCTATCTTTCTCTCTTTCTCTCCCTCTCTATCTTTCTCCCTTTCTCTCCCTCTCTATCTTTCTCCCTTTCTCTCCCTCTCTATCTTTCTCCTTTCTCTCCCTCTCTATCTTTCTCCCTTTCTCTCCCTCTCTATCTTTCTCCCTTTCTCTCCTTCTCTATCTTTCTCCTTTCTCTCTCTCTCTATCTTTCTCCCTTTCTCTCCCTCTCTATCTTTCTCCCTTTCTCTCCCTCTCTATCTTTCTCACTTTCTCTCCCTCTCTATCTTTCTCCCTTTCTCTCCCTCACTACAATTCTCTCTTTCTCTGTTTCTCTCACTACTTCTCCCTCTCTATCTTTCTCCCTTTCTCTGTATGTCTCTCTTTCACACACTCTCTACCTACCTGCCTTCTATCTCCCAATCTGCCTGTCTCTTCACCCCCCTCACCCTCTGTCTCCTTATCTACCTCCCTCACTGCTTACCTCTCTATCTACCTCCCTCACTGTCTGCCCTCCTCCCTCCCTCACTGCCTCACTGCCTCTTCATCCCCCTCACTGTCTGCCTACCTCCCTCCTCTTCATCCCCCTCTTCATCCCCCTCCCTCCCTTCCTCCCTCCCTCACTGCTGCCTCTTTCAATTACTCCCTCAGGCCTTCCACGGCTCGCCTGGCCTCACCTTCAGAACCCCATCAACCTCTCCGCACCAACAATCGCTAGAATGGGAAAACACAAGTAGACGAACGGTAAATTTTTTTAAGATAAAGGAGAAAAGGGGAATTTTTAAGATAAAGGAGAAAAGAGGAAATAGTATGCCAAAAGTTAAAGATAAAATTAATAATGAATTATAGTGTATTATATAATAACAAACAGCAGTGCATAACAAAACAAAAAAATAAAAATAAAATCATAACAAATATAACATTAGCAGTTGTACATAATTAAATATTTTTCTGTTTCTTTAACCTGCCTTTCAAATTGTCTGTTGCTTCTCTCTCTCTCTCTCTCTCTCTCTCTCTCTCTCTCTCTCTCTCTCTCTCTCTCTCTCTCTCCACTAATCCTTCTCCCTCTTCCCCTCACTCCCTCTCACCTGTCATTCTCTCCCACGATAATCCAAGCGTTATGAAACCTCCCTGTGTACTCCCTCCCTCCTTCCCTCCCTCCCTCACTCCCTCACACACGCACTTTATCCCTCCCACACACTCCATTTTTCCCTCCACACACTTCCTCCTACCCACACATTTCTTCTCTCCTTCTCTCCCTCCCACACACCACTTTCATTCCTCTCTCCTTCCCTCTCCTTCACCCCTAACCTCCCTCCCTCCCTCCCTCCCTCCCACACAGTTCATCCCTTCCTCTCTCCTTCCTACACATCACTTTCATCCCTCCCTCCTTCCCTCTTCTTCACAAATCCCTTCCCTCCTTCTTACACATCTTTACCCTCTTCTTCTCCTTCCTTCCATTCTATATTCCATCTTTCTCTCTGTCTATACTTTTACACTCCAACCATTTCTATCATCATTATCATTATTATCGAGAAAAATGGAGTAAAGAAGGG
>JAWQEG010009377.1:0-23519 GCA_033782935.1 Petrolisthes cinctipes
AATGAAGAGGGGGGTAAGGGGTGGCTGGGGGGGGGGGGGAGGGGGGCTGGGGAGGAAGGGGAGGGGCCTATTCTCTCTCTCTCTCTCTCTCTCTCTCTCTCTCTCTCTCTCTCTCTCTCTCTCTCTCTCTCAAAAATCACTGGAAAAGAGAAACTGCAGTGTGCCTGGTGATCCACACTCGATTGGTTATTATTTTTTCAGTCCTTGTTTTCCATACATTTATCTGGCTCTTTCAAATCTGTCAGTCGCTTCTACTCTGATTACTTATTTATTCATTTTTTTATTATTATTATTTTTTTTTTTTGGTGTGGGGGAGGGGGATTCATTTCAGTCATCGCCCATCATCCATCCATCTCTCTCTCTCTCTCTCTCTCTCTCTCTCTCTCTCTCTCTCTTCTCTCTCTCTCCTCTCTCTCTCTCTCACACACACAATTTTCTCCATTTTGCTCTTTCTGTCTCTATGCATATCTCCCTTATTTCCATTACTCTCCTTTCGCAGGATTAGAACTTTCTCATATTATCTCCTCTCTCGCTGCTGCATCCATTCACCATCTCCCCTTTTCCATCCCCTCCTCTCTCTCTCTCTTTTCCCTCCCTTCTTTCCTCTCATTATCACCTCACCCCGCCCCTCCACCCCATTGCATCCCCACTACCCCTCCACCTCCTCCTCCTCCAGTGTTCCATCCATCATTCCCCTCCTCTCTCCCCCTCCTCCTCCTTCCTCCCTCTCTTCTCTCCCCTCCAGCCGCTATTCATCTCTCCCCGCTCTTCCTGCAGTAATCTGTCCTCTTTATTGGCTTGCATTTGAAGGCTAACTTGTGTTCTTTCGTCCATTTCATATTATTTTTTCGGTATTTACTAAAAGCCCTCTCGTCATTTTTAGTTTCCCCCTCTTTCTCTCCAACTTTTCCTTTTCTCTTTCCATGTTGTCTCACTTTTTTATGGATTATTTTTGACATTTGATTAGTAGTTATTCTCTGGCTCTATTTTCTTTTTTTCTTCTTTCCGATTTTTTGCTTGTTCTTCGTCGTTGAAAGTTATTACAGTGTTTTCACATAAATACAGACCTCTTCCTCTCAACTACATATATTTTTTTTTATTTTCATGCACGTGCCTCATTCAAATTTTATTCCTTCCCCTCCTCCTCCTCTTCTTTGCTCCATATTGTATTTTTTTTCTCCTTCTATATAATCTCGTCTCAGACCGGTCCTGTGTTTTCTGTAAAATATTCGTGCTGTCTTAAGTACGGGGAGTAACATCTTTTTCTCTAGGTGGCGCCCAACTCATTAGCATACAGGTGGGTGTTACTCTGTCCTCTCGGGTCTGCTTGTCTGTCTACTATCTTCAAGTCTGCTTTTATTTTGTCTGTACACTGTCTCTCTGCCTGCCTGCCTACCTGCCTGCCTGCCTCCCTGCCTGCCCTGCCTGCCTGCCTGCCTACCTACCAACCTGCCTGCCTGCCTGCCTGCCTGCCTGCCTACCTGCCTGCCTGCCTGCCTGCCTGCCTACCTACCTGCCTGCCTGCCTGCCTGCCTGCCTGCCTGCCTGCCTGCCTGACTGTTTGGTTTGTTTATAGGTCTGGTTATTAATTGGTGTTTGTTGTAGCTGCATCTGTTTTGCGTCTCTGTTGTCTGTCTATTTTTCTTTATGGTTACTAAACATTTTCCCTGTCTGTTTGACTGTCTAAATACCTATATTTTGCTGCCTGCCTGCCTGCCTGTTTGTTTTTTCTTTATGCTATCTACCTACCTGTCTACACATTTGCTATTTGTCTGCCTTTCTGCTTATCATATATTTGCCTGCCTGTCTACCCATCCTCTCTGCCTGTCTCCTTCTCCTCACTGTTCTCTATTTGCCTGTCTCTCTCTTGCCACCTGTCGTATGAGTGTATAAAATGATATATTACTATTGATACATCTGCGTATCTTTCTGTTCTGTCATGAATACAGTAACCATGGGAGTTATATGATCGCGCATTTTTTTTTTCTTGCTCCCCTGTCTACCTGGTCTGGCACCTGTCTGGTATATTTGTCTGTGTCTATCATGTGTCAATGTGTATCTGTTTTGTCTGACGTGTGTGTTGTGTGTGTGTGTGTGTGTGTGTGTGTGTGTGTGTGTGTGTGTGTCGTATTGTTTTGCCTACCTGTCTGTCTATTTGTCTGTCGTGTGTGTGTGTGTGTGTGGGTGTGTGTGTGTGTGTGTTGTTTGCTTACCTGTTTGTGTGTCTGTCTGTCGTGGTGTCTATGTGTGGAGGATTTTCAGTGTGCTGCCACCACAACCTACTTCCTCAGGGCTGCTCCACCACTCCCTGGCCAGTCACCCGACATCACTCATCAGTACTCCTCTTCCTCTCTTCTCCTCCTACCCTTCTTCCTCCTCCTCCTCTTCCTCCTTCTCCTCCTACCCTTCTTCCTCCTCCTCCTCCACTTACCCTTCTGTCTCCTCCTCCTACCCTTCTTCCTCTTCCTCCTCCTCCTCCTCCTCCTCCTCCTCCTCCTCATTCTACCCTTCTTCCTCTTCCTCCTCCTCTTCACTCCTTTTTCTTCCCTCTTCTTCCACATTCTTTGCCTATTTACGTTTTTACTGTCTTTCTTTTAATTATTTTAGTCTTTCTCTTTTTTCGTCTCTCATTCTTCTTCCATATCTTTTCTTTCTCACTGGTTTACCTCTTTTTTTTCTTTTCTTTCTGTACTCCCCTTCCCCCTTTTTCCCTTTCCTACCGTCACCCTACATGCCCCAGTTTCCTTCCTTCCTCCCCTCTACTTTCCCAGCGTATTCCTCCCACACATTTCTTACCTTACTTCCCTTTCCCTCTCTCACCTTCCATTCTTCCTTCCCTCCCTCCCTCTCTCCCCCCCTCCCACCCTTCCTTCCTATGTCCCCCTCTCTTACTACTTTCCCTCCCAGGTCCCTCTCCCTCCCATAGTCTTTTTTTTTTTTTTTTTTACCCTCTACTCACTTGTCTTTATTTTGCTTGCTTGCTTTTTCGTCACATTTTCTTTATTTTATTTCTATTTCTTGTTGCATTTTTACGTCCTTTTCATTACAGCTTTCAGCTTTTCTATTTTACTTTAATCCCAACATTTGTTTTTTGTTTTTTCATCATTTTTCTTCCGTTCACTTCATCCTTCTTCTTCATCCGTCCATTTCATCAGCATGTTTCGATTACCTGCCCTTTATCGTCCTATCTAAACCTGTTTTCTACTTTACTCTGTTTTCCTCATGTCATCAGAATAGCTAGCAAAAATGTTTAATCATATCGCCTCAGACGTAAGGAACTGTAATTCTATCCTTCGCTCTATGTCTACTAATTCATTCTCTTCTTATCTCCCTATTTTCAGCACTTTATATTTTTTCTCTACATCACCGGATTTTGCATTGCCCACTAACACTTTCCTCTTTTTCTTTACCTTCTCCCAGAATTCAAGATTTTCCTACTCTACTTGCATGTCCTCTCTATTCCCACCTTTATCTTCCTGAGCCCCCTTCTTTCTCATTTTAAATTCCTCTTCCTACTTTATCTTCTCCCTTTATAAAATTTTCATCGACATCCTACTACTCTTCGTTCCTCCTCTTCCTCTGACTCCTATTTCCTCTCTTTTTGCCCCTTTCCTTTTTGTACATCCATTCCACGTTTTCATCTTTTTTCCACCAGTTTTCTCCTCTTTCTCGTCCACCTACCTACAGCACACCTCTTTTTTTTTCTCCTCCTCCTCTTTCTCCTCCACTCTAGTTTTAGCACTTTCCTGTTTATTTTTTTAGTTCTACCTCCCCTCTCCCTCCCTTCCTTTCTCCCCCCAGTTTGACTCGGGGTGGGTGGGTAGGTGGGTGGGGTGTTTGCTGTGGGTAGTGTTAGGAAGGGAAGGTAGTGGTGGTGGTGGAAGGGGGGCGAGTTTTACAGGTCCCCGAGGGAGGAGGGGCCAGTGAGGCGCCCCCCCGTGGACACTCAGCTCTCCACAAAGTGTTGGCGGCTGTCTCTTACACTCACTCCACACTTTACCCTCAACTCACCAAACCTACTCCTTTTCTTGCACTTTTTACTTATTCGCACAGCATTTTTCTATTCAGACTCGCAACGAAAAATAATGTATTTTTACAAGAGCCACTTGCAGGTATAGGCCTACTGCTGCAATATTCCTCTGTATCTACTGATATATATATTTTTGATGGAGAAGAAGACAGAGGGAGAAGCGCAATGCATAGCAAAAAAGAGGAAAAAACACCCATTCAAAGTATCCTTTCAGTAGAAATACAAGGTCCTGACGACATAGAGTATTTAAACATAAATTCTGTATGCACCAAAAAGGTTGAGGCAAAATATCAACGTTCGTTTCAGAAGATCCTCCCATAATTCAAATATATTTTTACAAACATTTATAATATACTCATTACATAAACAAAGCCCACAAGGTATTGCGATGCCAAACGTCAGAAATCAATGCATAGGACTAGAGTTGGGTTAATTCCAGTTGGAGCGCTGTCAGTGGTGTTCCTACTCCAACGAGGATAAATGTGAATGGGGGAAATCTGAAGGCAAAAACCCTCAGTAATATTGCCTCACAACTTGCTCAGGGACTCGATGGTGAGAGATGGGAGCAAAGTATTCTTTACGGGACTGAAGTCTTCTCCCTATCCCCACTCGGCGCAAATCGTCGCTAAAATGCGCAGTTTTACGAGACACCACAGGAGAAACGCCCAAGTATCTGGGTTCAATGGAAAGACTGTGGGTTCGATCAGATGTGTTATCGCATAATGCTGGCTTGGGTCTGAATATTATGTGCTTGATAATTTAAAAGTTGGACGAACGACCAAGGTTCTCATATTTCATCCTCAATGGCATTTTTTGGCATGGAGTTATTTCATGTATGCTCCTCTTAGACTCCTCGATCTTTGCTTTTCCATCTTTATATTTATCTTCATCACCTTTTTCTTCTATATTGGTCTTCGCTTTCATTCCATTTTCATTTGTTTCGCTATTCTTCTTCTTTGTTGATCTTTTCTCCTGTTTGTCTACCTCATGTTGTGTGTCTGGATCCTGTTTTCTTATCCTCTTCTTATCTTCTTCCTTTTCCTTACATTTAATCACCGTCTTTCGATCACTCTCCTTCCACCAAACATCTCCTTTTCCTCTTTGGCCTCCCCTCATCCTCATTTTCTTTCTCATGGTCCTCCTACTCCCATTTTTTATGCCAGCTACAGTCGGGTAATAACATCATAATCCCCGGCTTCCCCCCCTATCACCTCCCCTCCTCTACTCCCCCTTTATACTCCCTCTCTCCCCACCCGTTTGAGGATGAGGCCTACTGCACCCTTGATCCTGCCTCCTCCTCCCCCATCACTCCTCCACCCTAACCCCCAATTTTTTCCACCCTACTCCCTAACCCCCTTATATCTATCTGCCTATCCTTCCTTCAGTCCTTTACTCATTTTCTATCTCACTTCCTTTCTCTCTATCCATCCATCTCTTCCATCCTTGATGTCTATTCCTTCTCCTCTTATTTAATTCCTCCCACTTCCCTTTCCTTCATCATATTATCATCTCTTCCTGTTATTCCTTTTCTTTGATGCTTCTTCCGTCTCTCCCTCTCAATTACCTTCCCCTTCTCTCCTTCATTTCTCCCAACATTGTCACCCTCCTCTTACTCAAACCTCCAGTCTCCCCTTCTCAACCTTCCTTCCTCATCATCATCGTCTCTACGGCTCTCATTATCTCCTACTCCCTCTCTCTTTCTTTCGTTTCTCCCTCCTCCTTTTTCTCTCTTCGCTCTAGTTATTCTGTCTGTCCTCAATATCTGTTCGGTGTTATCTCAATAAATACTGAGAATTTCCTACAAATAATTTGGCACACTCACAGAAAGAACAATTGAAAAGCATGAAATATTATTAATTTTTATTATTATGGACCTTGCTTTGAGCTTTTTCTGGGGTGCCAGGCGGTCGGTTAGTGTGTAACACATTCGCGTTGATAATAATAACCTCGCAAAAAAAAAAAAAAAAAAAAAAAAAAGCCTAATTTGTATGACTCTATTGACAAGGGGTAATGAGTCACAGCTGGGATTCTTGATCTAAGAGGAGGTTCGAACTTTTTGTGTATTGTTGCCAGGGAGGGAGCGGTGGTCATGACATGGACTCAGGATTATGAAGGTCTCTTTATATTTTAGTGAGAGATGGAAACAGCTCCCCCACTCCACTACCACCACCACCACCACCACCTCACCTCCCTTCATCCCCTCCCAACCCCTCCTGCACCTCCCATTTATCATATTATCCTCTCCCTTCCTGTGCCTCTTTCCCCCGTCCGTCCCTCCCTCCCTTTGCCTCACGCTCCCTCTCATCTTTCCTTTTTATTCACACTCTTACCCTCCCTTTTCTTTCTTTCCCTAGCATCGAATCACTCTGTCTAACACTCTGCTATAACTCCTCTTCCTTCTTTCTATATGTTTACTTCATTCTCCCTCGTTCTTCCCCTGTCTTTCACTTTCCCTGTCCAACTTCCCGTCCTTCTCTCCGTTTTCTCCCTGTGTAATACCCCCCCCCCTCTCTCTCTCTCTCTCTCTCTCTCTCTCTCTCTCTCTCTCTCTCTCTCTCTCTCTCTCTCTCTCTTCTTTTCCGACTGCATCACCCTCCAGCCTCCTTCCTCTCTTTTCTTTATTCTAACTTCCTCTCTTCCTGCTGCCTGTCACTCCCTTTCTTCTAGTTTCCTCCCTCTTCATTCCATTCCTCCCTCCCAATCTCTCCCTCTCTACCTCCCTTTTTATCTTCCACGATCCTCTCCCTCCTTCCCTGCCTCCCTGCCTCCACGGTAACACGGCTGCAGCGGAGGCAACGAGGGAAAATATTAGAGAATGGAAATAGGGGGGATGACTCTCATTTGTCCCTTCATCAACGCCGTGTATAGGGAGGCGGGGCCGAGCTAGGCGTGGGGGAGGGGGTGTCTCTCTACCATCCTAGGACCTGTGTTTGGGGGTGTGAAGAAGTAGGAATAGTCAGCATATTCAGGAAATCTTAAACGAGTAAGTGTTTAGAAACCTTAATATTCGCATAAAGGAAATTGTAATTGAATATATCCAGAGACAAACTATTAATGACACTTTGTTTCATGCTTACATGATTTGTGTGTGTGTGTGTGTGTGTGTGTGTGTGTGTGTGTGTGTGTGTAAAGGTTTTAATGGATAAGAATGATAGGTACGTACACAAGTCTCCTACCTCTCCTCCACCCATCCCTCCATCCCTCCATATTTCGGGGAAAAAAAATCCAGATAAATGGAGTTGAGGGAGAGAGAAAACGGTGGAGCTGGTGGCCGTTAATAGCAGGGTCAACAGTCCAAACTGGGAAACACTATGCTAATGGCATTGATCTAGCGCTGAAACCCAACCCTTCCTATCCCAGGGCCTTCCTTACCTGACCACCTCCATCTCAACCACTATCTCTTACTACCATTGACAACTACCACTACAATTATAATCATTACCATTACTACCATCCGCTGCCACCATTACTACCACCACGATTATATTTATCACTACCACCACAACTGTCACTTACCGCCAATACCAATCGTCACTACCATCTACCACCATTCCCATCACTCCCACCGCAGCCACTACTACCCCCACTACCGGCATTATCACCACCACATTTACTACTACCACTCTCACAACCAATTCCAATACCATGAACTTAACCACTAAACCACTACCATTCCCACTACCACTCAACCCAACATGACCCATCACACATAAAGCTAAACCAACTATAACTATCTGCTACTATTTACCTTTCTGTCTCTACTGCCACGATTACTTACTACTACCTTTTATCACTAACCTCTATCATTATTACTACGATCTACTGTTACCACCATCATTATCAGCACTACAGTATCACCATCTCCAACGCCAACCTCTACCACCCACTTCTGCTACTACTATATATAGTACTGCAGTCACTACCATTACTACTACTACTACTTTATGCTTTCCACCATCACCATACCATTAACTAACATTACCAAACCATCTAGACTTACCAACATTATCAAACCACTTACCACCATTACTTTATTCACCACCACAGTTGCACCTATCACCATCACTAAATACCCACCTACCACCATAACCAAAGCATCTAGATACCCTTCCTTATCATCACACCATGATTCACACCAACATTATCAAATTACACACACACACACACACACGTGCGAGCGGAGAGTACACTTTCGCCATTTCTCCTGAACAGTCAACTATAAGTACTACCAGGAAAGGTATTAGCCGGGCGAGCGATTCATCAAGCAAATTTATAGTGCCACCTCTGAGTTGCTCTCGAGTGCCAAACAAGATGGGTTGGTTTGTCAAGAAACGGAATAATGTTAACGAATGTAAGTTTGGATTATGTGTGTAAATGATGTTATATATGGTTGACAAAAGGGAGTAGAGATTTGGAGTATAAAACATGCTATATACTGTAGGGTTAACTTTAAGTATGGAATAGGAGTGTAATATATCAATGATAGTCAAAGAAACACGGAACAAAAGAGGGGCATAAATAATAATCAAAGTGTAAGGCAAGTAGCTGAACTTTGTCAAATGGGAGAGGGGGGGGGGGATAAACGACCCCTCCTACTCCTCCTCCTCCTCCTTCTTCTTCTATGTGCATACTTGAGTGAGTGTACTGGTGAGGCCCTTGGGGAAAATTAATGGCATGGGAACCGAGCACACAGCGTCGCCATGCTCTGCCCATCATACCAGCGTTTACATTTCATTTGCCTCGAGGGTTGGATCCCGTAATGACATTCGCAGGGAAAATCGCGAGTGTGTGGTGGTGGTGGTGGTGGTGGTGGTGGTGGTGGTGGTGGTGTCAGGTGGAAAGGGTGGAGTGGTGTCAGGTGGAAAGGGTGGAGTGGTGTCAGGTGGAAAGGGTGGAGTGGTGTCAGAAAGAGAGGGCAGGGTGATAGTGTCAGAAAGAGAGGGCAGGGTGATGGTGTCAGAAAGAGAGGGTGCAGGAGGAGGTGAGGTGGAAATGCTGATGGAGGAGGAGGTAGTCGTCTTGTCGTCGTCGTTGCAGAGGCGTATTACTGAAAATTTTAGGACTTCACCCACACAATTCTTGGCTTACCATGACACGTCTACCTCTTCGGCTTTCTATGATGCTTCTATGTACCTGTTTCTTCATGGGTATCTTTGGATGATTACATTGCAGGGGCTCAGGTTCCTCTCCACGTTGAAAGAAAGGATTGTAGCGGCAGGGAAATGTGTGGTTGTGGGTTCGAAATTAAGAGTTGGTGGGGAGAAGTCGAGAGAAACGAGAAGGATGGCAGGGCGAAGATCAGGAAGAGGGAAAGGAGTGTGGGGTTCTGAAAACGATGAGAACGAAGGCATATTTTTCTGGAAAGGAGGGAACCCGGGGGTCTACTTTTGGGGTGGGGGGACTCTGTTTCCGGGACAGGGACCTGACTCGAGAGGGGGACGGGGTTGGGGTGGCAGGCGATGGAAGGGGTCTGACACATTTTTGAAAGGGGGCGCTAAGGAGGCTAATTTTGTCAATATATGCAGATCCATTTTTCACTTTTGGTGGCAGGATGAAAATTTGTCATGTGTGAGTTGGTATAGAATCGGCGCTGCTGTATATATCATGGTGGTTATTATACCTTCTATTATTCATCACATCTCTTGACATTTTAACTCAGGCAAACTTGTTCAAAGGCACCTCGATCTACAATTTAAATATGGCCAGCGTGTAAAATGGGTGCAGCGGCCGATAGAATTATATTGTCCACTCTTTATAGTTCGGACAATTTAGGTCCTTTAATCGAGAAAACAGATTGAACGCCCCACACTGTAGGTTAACAATATTGATGCTTAATAGTCTGAAAACCTCCAACAATAACCGATAAATTTTTCGTATCACTTTACGGCTTGGAGAGAATTATTCAAACATTTCACCCTTTGATTCCCTTTCCATTAATAAAATTGGAAGTTCATACTCTGAACATATCCCACAAAGTGTAACGACGTGTATTTATCGTATACTGAATACTACTAAAAGGATGTAATGGACACTTCGCTCAATGAGATGAATAATCTTTAATATAATTTGATGAGATAGTATACATCACATACTTAATCTACTATTAAATACATAACAAAGTCAATACTACACAATGGTATATAAAGCAATTCATAGCTTATAAATTATGTTCTAAGAGCCCTAATAGGATCAAGTAAATTATGGTTATCATCTGTCCTCATTATACATACGAGGCTCTCAGGTGTGTTCCTTCCTCCTTATAGAAGTGTGTAGAGCCATGATGGATGTCCCGCCTTACCTGGAATGGAAGAAGGACAAGGTGGTGATACACGTGAAGGAATTCGTCGTCAGTGATGGTTATGTTATTCTTTAGTGTAACGAGGCGAGAGAAGAGCACAAGTAGAAGAAATGAGTCGAAGATAGTATTTTACGGACGGTAGTGTAATGTGCACATAATTATACCTGAATGAAGTGAACCGAACGTGAAATAAGAGAACATTATGGGCAAGTGATAAAAATACGAGGATCAAATGTCTTCAATTTCTGGATTTAGCATTTATAAAAGAGCATGGCTGTCTTGACGGGGAAATCTGTCGTGATGGAATTGGAGGGCTGCTGGGTAAAAACTGCACAATGGAATACCCGGTACATTTTTTAATATAATTGATTTTGTCCATCTACTCAACCCATACCTGCCTTCCAATCATCCCATTAGTCTGCATAACCCGTGTATATTCATCTACCCATGTTCAGTCTTTTTATTCATGCATTGATGCATAAAAGTAACGTGTCTATTTATTCATCGATCCAAGCATATAATTTTTATAGTCTATCTGTATTTATAAATATGTTATCATATATCTTTATATTATCACATCCATTTTTCTCTACCCATCTATATCTTTCTATGTTTATATTCATCAGTTTATCTATTTATTCGACTATCTATCAGTCCATATATCTATCTACCGGTCCATTTACCTACCCAACTCCAAGCGCCATACACAGCGGTGCTCTTTTAGCAACCCATATTTTATGATAATTGTCTCGGAAATTACCGCCGTTGCTTCACATTGTTTATCGCCTCTCGAAGCCATAGATTACCCTGGCCCTAACCTTCACCTCCACTTAGAAACAACAGCAGCGAGGAAGAGGGAGGGAGAGGGGGGGGGGGGGGCAGGGGCTATGGGCCAGAGTGCATGCGAGGGGCGGAAGAGAAAGTGAATTAAATACCTTTTTTTTTTTAATATATATCTATTTATTCTTTGTTTTTTACTCAGCAAAAGTGTATCTGCTCCTGCATATAATTTCTTGGCTTTTTCCATATATGTCAAGTAATCCATAACATATTACACAGAAAGTTTACACAAATACGTACTTCTCTGCAACTTGTAAACACTGTATATACTTTAACGAAATGTATATATACTGTAAGGTTGTATTTTATAAAATGAAACTGGTGTATTTTCACCCGCATTATAAAACGCACTATAAAATGGATTGGATGTACACCCGAGCTCGTAAATTCGCGACCACGTATACTTATATGTTTATGCCATTTGAGCTGGTAACATTTATTTAGGGAGGAATCAGAGTAGGTGGAACATAGTAGAGCGACATGATACAATCTTTCACCTACAATGACACCTTCCCCACACAGCGTTACCAGCTCAGATGACATAAACATTTGGGGACGTGGTCGCAAATTTACGAGCTCGAGTATACTTACTAGTCGTGAATACTATCGTTGGCAATGGATACCCAAAGTAGCTTTTTCAATCACAGATCCCTTTTGACAATGTGATGTTTAGGACCATTCAACAACAGTTTGGTTTATGTCATTGTCGTTGCGAGTCTAAATTTAGTACAGTACAAACACACAAGGCAGAAACGAGACATGGAGGACAGCAATACGAGATGGAAGACAAGGTACAAGTCACAGAAGATGATAATGAGGCGTGAACATATAAAAAATGAGGCATGGATGATAGGAAAAGAGACAGAGAAGACAGGGAGGGATAAAGACCACTAAAATCGGTGTGACAGGATGTAGATAGCGAGAGAAAAGAAGACACGCCGGAGTAAGGAAGAAAGCTTAAAGGAGAGAGGAAGAGGAGGAGGAGGAGGAGGAGGAGGAGGAGGAGGAGGAGAGGAGGAGGAGGAGAGGAGGAGGAGAGGAGGTGGAGGAGAGGAGGAGGAGGAGGAGGAGGAGGAGGAGGAGGAGGAGGAGGAGGAGAGAGGAGGATGAGAGAGGAGAGAGGAGGAGGAGAGAGGAGGAGGAGGAGGAGAGAGGAGCTGGGAATGGGAGGAGAAGAGTGTGCTGGTGGAGTGTGTGTTTGTCTGTAGAGGGAAGGGTGGAAAGACGAAGGAAGAGAGTGTATGGGGACATGAGGAAAAGGTGTGGGTAGGAGAGGAAAAATGAGTGTGTGTGTGTGTGTGTGTGTGTGTGTGTGTGTGTGTGTGTGTGTGTGTGTGTGTAACAGGCCAAGATTCACTTTTTTTTTTTTTTTTTTTTTTTTTTTTTTTTTACTGAAGGAAGAAAGAGGTGACTGTACGAGAAACTATACAATATTCTTCCTTTGTATCTGATCGTATTTCTTTACCCTTTGGCCTTAGAAAAACACTATGTGGGGTTTAAGAGTCCAACAACAAAATGCAGCATGATAATAAACTATGTATGAAAATATATACATATATTTTACGAGAAATCATAAATAAACAATACGGAGAACAACACGATTGGGGACGACGAACTGTAGAAAATAATATTATAGAAATGTGAAAAATGCAAGTGTGGGTTATAATGCTGATAAAAGATTGAGGACACCGTTGGCAGGAAAGGCTGGTGGTGGGGGGTGGGTGCTGTGTCATTAATTACCCCTCATTTAGATAAGATATGCGGCCTCTCGGGGATTAAGACGAGAGTTATTATCGGCAACTCTAAGCTCCCGGCCTAACACGTGGAGTAGGTAGGTTGGTTGGTTGGTTGGTTGGTTGGTTGGTTGGTTGGTAGATAGGTAGGTAGGTAGGTAGGTTGGTTGGTAGGTAGGGGAGTTGGAAGGGTGGTTGGGTGGGTTAGGAAGATAAGAATCCAGGTAAGGCGACTCTTATTAATCAATGAACGAGAGGAATACCAGAAAATAATAAACGCAAAAAAAAACTAGTAAAACAATATTAAATACAATTGAATATTCCTAAAATAAACAAAGCTTTATTACCTCATGATTTACCCTCGTTGTGTCCCCTATGATGCAAACCCTCACCCGTATCTTTCTCTATAACCTATCATCTTCTATCAGTTAAATATAATGGTTATGATAAGGATGAGGGAGGATGACCGTGGTGGCAGAGGTGGTGGTGGTGGTGGTAGAGGTGGTGGTGATAGAGGTGGTGGTAGAGGTGGTGGTAGAGGTGGTGGTGGTGGTGGTGAAAGGAGGGAGGGTGATAACTGGAGGAATAGAGAGGGGTAAATGAAGAAGGACAGGATGGAAGGGTGGATGGAGCAGGATGGATGGCGAAGAAAGTGAAGAGTAGACAGATAAGTGGAGAAGAAAATGAAGAGTAGACAGATGAATGGAGAAGAAAATGAAGAGTAGACACATAAATGGTGAAGAAAATGAAGAAAGAAGACTCGGAGAAGAGGTTGAGAATAATTATGAAGGTAATTAGGAGTCAGTACAAGGTAAGGGTAAATAAAGATAAAAAGGGGGATACAATACTTGACGAGTGATAAGTGTACGAAGTAAATAATTAAGGAAGAAAGACTTATACTGGAGTGTGAAAAAAAGGATAATGATGAAAAGAAAGAGATAATGGATGATGGTTAATGATGAAGAAGCAGAAGATCAAGGGAGATGTGCAAGAGGAAGGAAAGGGAAGCTGAAGGTTACATGTGTCTCAATTAGTTGCCAAATAATTGCGTCATTAAGATGAAAAGTGCTGGTCCCTTCCCGCGAATGGGGTGTTTAGAAGGAGAAATTGTTTGGGTGCTCTAGTAAAGTACTGGATGATCTCCTCCTCCTCTTCCTCCTCCTCCCCCCTCCTCCTCCTCCTCCTCTTTTTTTTCTTCTACTACTTCTTTACCTCCTTCTCTTCCTCTTCCACCTCTTTTTTTCTCTTTCTACTTCTTTACCTCCTCGTCTTCCTTCTTCATCTCCTCCTCCATACTTTTTGTTCTCTTATGATGGCTTGTTTTCTTCTCACTCTTAGTCTTAATCTTCTTCTGGGTTTATTCTACTCCTTTTCCTTCTCTTCCTCTCTCTCTCTCTCTCTCCTCCTATTATGGACCTGTTCTAGTAATATTTTCTTCTTCAGGCTTTGTTCTCCTATGAGTCTTCAGTCTTGCTCAGTTATTATTTTATTACCAGAAACATGCACTTCTTTTTAATATTATTCTGCTTCTCTGTCCATTTGCTTCTTTATCTCGTCGTGTCCCCGTTCTTTTTAATTTTGTATCCCCGTTCTCTGTCACTGCTTGCTTTGTTCTGTCAACAGGTTGTTCACTCTTAATTATAGTCTAGTTTTCCTGCTTGCTTGGTCTTCCAGCCAGTTTGCTTCCTTACTAGTTTTTTAAAGCTTACTCCAGTTGTTCTGAACCTTACAAAGTTCATTCCTTCCTTAGTTAGCCAGCCTCAGCTATGTTTCTCACGAGCCTTCCTTTGTGTACTCGTATGTTCAAATGTTGCAGAGGAGAACGATTCCTTACCATGACAAGTTGTATCGATGTGATAATATATATACTAATACTAATAATTTATATACAAATATGACAATGGCATTAAAGAGGTTAATTAGTGCTTTCCACTCTCTACCTACAATGAACCTCAATACCTATATGTTTATCTACTCCACTGATTATGAGCTTATCCATTTCCTATGTATATATTCATCTATACCCAATTGCACATCTACCTACCCTACTTATCTATCTATTTTCTACCTGCAATCTCCACTACTGCACTAAGTACTTGTAAGCCAGTCCCTCGATTCTCTACTTACTTATGTTACTATCTCACTGCACATCTTCCAGTTCATCTACCTGTGAATATACCAGCCTATTCTCTATCTACATATTTATCTACCTCATTAAACATCTAACTGATTTTATATTTATGAACCAGTTTCTATTCTATATCTCTATTTATTCTTCTCTCTTCTGAAGGACACCATATTTGATCTCGTTATATTGCTTCCTTTAATGCTCTCTTAATGTGATTTATTGCCAGCACATCCACCAACACTCATTGTGTGTGTGTGTGTGTGTATGTGTGTGTGTGTATGTGTGTGTGTGTGTATGTGTGTATGTGTGTGTGTGTGTGTGTGTGTGTGTGTGTGTGTGTGTGTGTGTGTGTGTGTGTGTGTACTAAACATTTGTGATGTATTTATGTTGTTATATTGGCATGTATGTATGTATCTATCAATCTCTTTCCCTCGCTTTTTCTCCCTTTCACCTGCTCATGTGGAAGTTGCGAGGAAAATATTTTCTCAAACAGGTTACCAACACCTCCAGACTACTACACTACATTATCATCAACATCATCCAGACAATTAATTCCAATGTTATTGAACAAAAACACTTGCTTACTGCTAGCTAATATACAGTTACAGATTATTATTAAACCGTGATTTAGTACTTACTGGCCTTTGTTTTCCGTTAACTAGTGTCTACTTATACAACAATATTTTCCTCTCACATTTATGACCTGGTTCCCTCAATTACAACAGCCTGACAGCATTGTGTAGAACGACTTGCTAATCAATCCAATGTGAAAAATTTGTTGTGATCAAATTGAGGATCTACCGATTTCTCCAAAGTATGCCATGAAACAGACAAGACCTCAGTAACGAGTATGTGGCTCTCTTACGTATTCCTTTATATGATTATAACTGCAGCTATGTATGAGTATTGTTGTGGAAAGCAAAGAATGATCATCATAGGAAACTCATTAGTATTCATATTGGATCTCTATATCGGTTCACTTCTGTATGTGGTAGTAATAATAATTGTGTTCTTCCTATCAGGTCACCACCAATTACACACAAGTTATGGAAAACGGAAATCTCACGTGTAGACCAAGGAATATGAAGGAATGTATATAACACCACATCTATACTATTTTGGCGAGAAATGCACGTGAATTCAATATACCTATAATATAATTTATCCACCAAATATAACCTTAATCTGACAAAACCTTATCCGAACACTATGTAATTCTAAGCAACGTAAACTATTAAATATAATGTAACTCTGTGAACCATTAAATAACAAGGAAACATAACAATGCCACAACTGCAACAACTACTTAAGAAGGTAATGCAAGCTATATAGTGTAACTCTTTGGACGGCAACTCTCTGTAACACGACCTACCAAAGCAAACTCTAAGCAAACAAGCACATCTCTCTATCATTACCCTCGCCTCTCACGTCCCCATCATAGCAACGCCTGGACTGAGGCTGAGACGACAAATGTGATGCTGAGGCGTGTGTAAATGTGAGGTGTGTGTTGACGCTTGAACGAGTGAGTGAGTGTTATCACAACCATCACAATCATTACTATTACTACTATTACTACTACCCCCATCACTCCTATACTACAACTGACACTCCTACCACTTCCACCACCACCACCACTACTGCTACTAGTATTATTACTACAATATCACCATCATCATTACAACTACTACCCTTTCAGTACCTTTACCACATCAACTACCACCACCACAACAATAGCAATAACAACCTCCTTAGGGCATTGTGATACTTGGATACTAATGATTCCTCCAAACTGCCTGGTCAAACAACATCACTTGATTCGTGACATAGCCTGGAGGAATCAGTAGTCTCCAACAGCAACACAGACTCCCCCCTCCCATCCTCTCTGATACTCCTCATCTCATCCCCTTTCCCAATCCCTTACCAGCTACAAATATCTGCATCTGTTTTGCTCTCCTCTCCCTCCCTATCCTCAGTCATCCCCTCCACCTCTATCTCAACCTATTCCCTTCCCTTCATCTCCGCTTGACACATGTTCTCTCCCTCTTGCTTCTTATCATATCCCCTTTCCTTTCAACCACCACAACAATCATCACTACTAACATTACCACCATAGCTACCAGCATCACCAGTATCACTACAACTACTTTCCTATCTTATCCCTCACTCCCTTCCCCTTACCTCAACATATAACCATTCCTTCTCCTCTCCCACAACGTAATTCCTCCACCTCCTCCTTCCTGTCTCGTCCCCATACCACCCCCCTCAACACATCCCCTCCTCCTTCCCTCTTTCTATACTTATGTAATCTGCTCCCTACTCCCTTCGTGTATCTGAACTAACATGATTAATTGGTCAACATGCTTACTTATAACTGTGGGGAATACTCGAGTACTTTATCTACTGGGAATTTTGCATAATTTGGGATACATCCGTGGAAACCTTAGTATTTTTGGAAGAATATAGAGTAATATGTACAGCCGGTACGAACAGATTCTCCGATGGCTGAGTAGTTTTCAATTGTTGACATCTACATCATCACAGCATCAGAGCTACACTATTTCTAACACATCATCCCAGCAACACATCATGCCTCTGACCACCATTACACCAAAACCGATATAAACCAAAGAATAGCAGCCACGTCTGTACCACACACACACACACACACACACACACACACACACACACACACACACACACACACACACACACGGCATTATCTCCCCCATGCAGCACACGTGGAGAGTCTCCCTCATGCACACAGGGCCATCACCACCTAGATAAACAAACCCACCACCACAATGAAACCTTTTTATTAAGGGGGAGCCTGTGCTGATGTGGTTGGTGAACTGAAGACCATTAGTTCCTCCTAACTGTGCCATCAAACAAATTTATTATTAAATAAGTAATCTGTTTCGTGGCATAGTTTGAGAGAATCAGTAACCTCAAATTAGCCAACAACATTTTAGCTTCCTTACGGTGAACAGATCCTATTTGTTATCTCACAGGGAGGTGAGAAGATACAGTTACTAGTTTACTTGTTTTAGTTTTTTTCACTGTGCTGTACGTGTGACACTCTTGATTCTGATAAGGTTTTTGTTATTCAAATTTAAAGTCAACAGTGAATAGTGTGATGCTCAACCTGTCAGCATTGGAAAGTTACTCAATTGGCAATTTTTTTCCACCTAATTAAAAAATACATTGTATGGAGGCGATATGTTGGTTTACTGCTTCCTTCAAATTGTACCGAGAATGAGATTACGACATTATGATAAATAGTATAATGCGTTAAAAATTTATGCCAATTGAGAAATAAAAAAAAATAAAGGAAAGTGATATCTCTAGCATTATAACAAGAAAAGTGTTCGTACAGTATAATAAGCAGCAACATTGTTAACTAGAAGCAATGACAGTAGGTATAATAACGAAAGGAATAACAGTAATAATATAAGAAGCAGCAGAAACATTGGTGATAGGTAAAATACAGTACGAGTGTGAGCAGAAAGAAATTATATAATGATTAGAGTAAGAGTCATAGTAGGAAGTGGTAGTAGTCATAGTTACGATAAGAATAATAATAACCTCGGGAGGCAAAAAGAGGAAGAAGTAATGATAACAGTGATTGTAAACGTTGTGGTGGTAGTGGTGATAACAGTGGTGGCAAGGGAAGTAATAATTAGACTGGGGTTGTGGTTAAAATGAGAAGGTGTCACTGGTGAGGCCTCAATTATGTCTTGGGCCTTACGTTCATACAATATTTACTACTACCGTACTACTATAACCACTACTATTATTATTACTACTACTACTACTACTACTACTACTACTTCTGCTGATGATGCTACCACTACTACATTTGCTACTGCTACCGTTGCTCTTCCTGCTACTACTACTTTTACTACTACTTCCACCACTAACACTACAACTATTTCTACCCTTATTACTACCACCACTACTATTACAACTACTGATAGGTGTACGAGACTAGAATGCTTTTGTTTCACTTTAGTAGTTCATGCATACACCGCTAAAATAACGTAGAACTATAATGTGAAATTAATAGAAAGTTTATGACTTCATATTATGTACAATCTCGTAGAAAAATTATAAAGAATATAACCAGTATTACTTCAGTCATACATAAAACTATTCAATACAAATATTCATCTTTTACTGCAAACACTAGAGTTATTTGTTACAAAGGAAAACATAAGGACATACAATAATGGAATAAGAAACAAGAACTAGAAAACAAACACTCTTCCCTCACACCTAGAACACGTCCTGCTTAGCCACATGAAATGAAATCTGAGTGAATTCAAATGTAAAGCCTGTAGTGTAGGCCTATCTTTCCCTCCCCTCCTGTCTCTACCTCTCACACAAAAACGTACATACATATAAACGCGCGCACGCACAGACACACACATACACACACTCAGAAAAAAAAAAAAAAAAAAAAAATAGAAGGGAAGACTGAAATCTGACTTTTTTTTTTTCCTTTCACTTCCGTCCCTCGTTACCTACCTCCCCTTATCTTCCTCCTCCTCTCCCCTTCCTCCTCCTCCTTCTCCCTCCAAGGCTCCGTTCCCTTCTGTGCATCTTCATCTTCGTCTTTCACCACCCACCCTAGGCCTAATTAAATTTTTGACTAAGCACGTCTAGGCCTCATAATGAAGGCTGCTCTCCCCCCCTGGTTAATAGGTTTGTGGAGAGGACCTACTAATTAAGGGGCAAGCAGCGTCATTACTGGGCTGAGGGGAGAGCAAATGTCACTCCCAGCTGTTTCCCGCCCGTCTGCCTGCCTCCCTGCCTGCCTGCTCGTCCACACCCACCCATCCTTCCACACGCCCGTCCTTCCACCCGCCCGTCCTTCCACCCACCCATCCTTCCACACGCCCGTCCACCCTTACTCCCTACTCTCCCCCCCTCCCTCTCGCTTTTACTACCCCACCTACCCGTTTGACTGTCTTACCATACCATCTTTCTGTACGCCCATATAATTTTATCTTGCCACACGCCCAATCTCACTCAAACCCGCTTTCCTACTCTCTCAGCTACTTGCCTTCCTACCTGCCTGCCTGTCCACCACCACCCAGTTCTCCCACACGAAGTTATAAGCTCACCTTCACGTTCTGCACCCCTCCTCCCTCCCATCTTCTTTCCCTCTAGCAAGCCCAACCTCACACTCTCCATTCATCCACCCACCCACTCCTCCCTCAAGCAAATTCACCTGCACACACTCAATTCACCCACCCTCTCTCCATCCCCCTCCAAGCACCGGCCCTCCCTCCTCACTCCACCCAAACACACTCCTTTCTTCTCGCAAACCCGCCCTCCACTCACCCACCAACCCTGCTCCCCACATATTCGCACTCTAAAATCCGTCGCCAAACACATACCCGTCTTTGATTTCCTTACCAAATTCTCTCCCAAATCAACAGAGCCTAAGAGAATCTCACCATCATATTCTCTTAGCCTTATTGCAAACATCCTTTAAGGTTTTTTCCATCGTAAAATTTCTACTACAGGGTTATTAAAGTACATAAAAAAACAAACAAAAAAACCAACTATCGCTACACCTTCTGCGCGATACAAAATGACACCATGAATGAAGGTTTTTGATAACAGCCTTCTCACATTGGTATCCCTGCGTATGTATGTTGCGGCCGCATCTGTTATAAAAAACCTTCATTCATGGTGTCATTTTATATCGCGCAGAAGGTGTAACGATAGTTTTTTGGTTGTGTGTACTTGCATATCACCTCCCCTACTTTATAACCCATCCTCCAAACCACTTTTGTCTCACTTCCAAACACTCACGTACTGCAGTTACACTCGCCATGACACTTCTTATTTACCAGGATCATCAACATCATAAGCACCACAATCATCACTCCATTTCACCACAACTTTCACCAACACCTTCACTGGGAATATACAGAAAAACACACTCACTTCTTCCTCTCTCACACCTTCCGTTCTCCGCCATTCTCCCCTCGTAAAACACCCTACACCACCACCACTACCATTATGCCCTCCCTCCCTCCCCCTAACACTCACACACCCTCTATCACAACTTTCATTCTACACCCTCCACAAGCAACACCTAACACCAGTACCATCCTACACCTCTTCACACAACTTCCTCTCTGCCGTCTACCCTCTAAGCTGCTCAAAACTACCACCCAAATACAATAACTCGCGCACACAATCATCCCATACTCACACATACAGCTCAGACACAAGCTTCCATACACATACACAAGCACCCTACCTGCATGCACCCTTCACAGTACTTCCTCTCATCCTTTCACACAACTCCAACTTCCTCTGTCGTCACTTCGGCAAGAAAAAAACACCCATACAAGACAAAACGGCATGCGTATAGCCGAAGAATGTCAAAGCACGGCCCAAACGTTGTAGTTCTCTCAACATACTTTTTTGTTGTGGTATGAGGATGTTTTTCTGGCCACATAATTATGACTTTACTGTTTTGTGAACTACGACTACTGTAGCTGTAGTAGTCATCTATACTTTCATACACCAACACTTCACGTCCACCCACACACACCCACACCACATGTCCACCCACACACACCAACACCACACACTCCCACACACAATACTACCACATACATTCCTATACACTAACACCCCACACTCTCACACCCCACCACCCCACACAACACAACATCACACAACACCCCACCACCCCACACAACACAACATCACACAACACCCCACACAACACATCACTACATCACAACCTCACACTTGTCTTTTCCATGCACAGCTTCAATTTACTCACTCAGGTGTGTATTCAAGTCCACCATCCAAGAAGCAGAAGACACAAAACACCTCATAAGATAACCTAACCGAATGAATACCAACAGTTAGAAGCACAATAGATAGATAATAGATAGATAGATAAATAGATAGATATATAGATGGATAGATAAAAGAAATAACATAAAGAGACTGATACAAAGAAACAGACTGAAGTAGAATGATAGTATGAAAAAGACTGATAAAGAGAAAGAGACTGACAGCTACGAACGAGTACAAGACAAAAAAAAAAAAAAAAAAAAAAAAAAGAGAGAGAGATCACGAGAGAGAAAGAGAAAAAAAGTAATGCAAAATAAAACCACCATTCTTGAGGGTCACAGTTCCCCTTCGTCGGCTGAAAGACACGAGGCCCGGAAACTTTCGCAACTCCTAAGAAAATTGCATAAAAGGTTTTTCGGGAGGTCCCCCTTCAGAATATGAGAAGAGGAAAAACTAATTAAAGCCGGTGCATTTCGTGAATAGGCCTATAGGCGCGATCAATATGGTAAAAAAAAAGAAGAAGAAGAAGAAGAAGAAGAAGAAGCAAAGCGCTGGCCCTCCCCTTCCCAACCTCCTTCCTTCCCCCTTCCCCCTTCCCCCTCCTCCTCCCCTATCTATTTTGAGGACCAATTTCGTCCCCTTCGCCTTCGCTCTCGCACAAAGTTATGCTCGCCGCCTAGAGTTACTTCTCGCCACTCACACGCAACTCTCCACCCTCCCATTCTCTCTCTCTCTCTCTCTCTCTCTCTCTCTCTCTCTCTCTCTCTCTCTCCTGAATGACACCTAACAAACACTCATACAACACACGAGAGAGAGAGAGAGAGAGAGAGAGAGAAGAGAGAGAGAGAGAGAGAGAGAGAGAGAGAAGAGAGAGAGAGAGAGAGAGAAGAGAGAAGGTGAGACACAGAAACGAGTGGTCCAAATAGGTGGGTTAAAGAGCGCGAGTGGTGTCTAGCGATGAGGGGAACGGCAACTGGTGAGGACGAGCAACGCAGGAAAAATTGAAATCGTCTGAGAAAGAAAAAATGCTAAGGGGTGTGGTTGGTTGGTGAGGGGTAGGGGGAGGGGGAAGGGGGGAGGGGCTGGGGTTGGTCGGGGTGGTGGCAAAGCTATAGGCAATGAGGGGAAAGGCTGAGGTGGGGGAGGGGGGGAGGAAGGGGGAGACAGCCAGCGAAAGAACGAAAGAGAGAAGGGGAGTGGGGTAGGTAGGAGGAGAAGGGAATAGTGCGAGAGAAAGAGGAAGTTTTGCCAGCGTCGCCTCGGTTTTTTATTCATCAATCATTTCACCGTGTTCTGTAAAGGCAACACAAGCACTCATCCTCGTCACTGCTAAGACATCGAACGTTTCCCCAACTTGAGCAAACACTCTCGGTAGAAAAAACATATTCAAACACTAGAACACACAAGAAAGGTAAATATTTCCTCGTAGCCTGTATGGAAAAGTCTGGCATTAATTCTGAGACGGCATTATAGGCCTACGCTCGCCTCTGTGTACACTTGAAGGGGGACGGAATATGCCTATTTGATTGGATTTTACTACTGTAATTAAATATGGAAATTGGGTTTGATATCAAAGAGAGCTTCGCCTGATTTTTGCATACACTTCAATTAAGGATTAAAAGGCAATTTGGCTCCTTCATGATAAGCTGCAGGCCTATGGAAACC